>CAJUYH010003137.1:0-34619 GCA_910591685.1 Galerucella tenella | reverse complement strand
AATTCATTTTTATTTAAAACTACAGTTGTGAAAAGTACAATTGGTAAATTAATTGAATTGCTAGATGCAATACCAAATCTTAGCGACATTTTTAATCCAGTTGTCAGTCTGACGTTTAATTAATTTTTAATAAAAAATAAACACCAAACTGAAAACACCACATGTAGGGTATTATCGCTGTAATACAGCGGTGATTGGATGAAATTTGACACATGACTTGAAATTAAGTGATTTGATTGGTTACTGTATTCAGTAAAAAATTATCTGTAATATACCATTATCATGGATTTTTCAGTGATTATAATTTAAAAATACTCAAATAAGACTCACCAAAACTTTTACTGTTTTATAAAAATTTCTTACTCAGCCCTTACTCCTAGATTAGTCAGAGACTAGTTACTCTGAGACTAGCGTAGGTTTAAAGAAGTGATACAATTGCTATTAATAAACTCCGACTAAGAAGGTAATAGTTACTCTTTCCTTATTACTGGGTTTTGACATGACTTAAGGAAGATTCACAGTTGTATGGTAGGAATTGACCAATAAAGTGACGTTATGGTGACATCTGTGTTTTTTATTGTGACATGTGTCAGTGCTCTGTTCATTTATGTCAAAAATAGTTATTTCATAATTATCTCTCAGTTTGTATTTTGTGTTCAAAGTAGTATTTCCGAATTTTCTTCACGTTTTTTATTGTTAATACCTAGTTATATATATTTAGTAGGAGTTCTGTTGAAAAACTCACTCTTACTCAAATTGAAGGAATCAAAAAAAGGCATGCTGAGGAGAAATTCCAGATTACTATACAACGCAAAGAACATGAAAAATTATTGCAACATAAAGAAAAGTAAAAATTAAATAAAAACTGATCAAAAATTTTATTTTTAATATTATAGCTTTCAATTCCTCTTCTAACAATGTTTTTAAGGGATTAGCCCGAATTTTATGAAATTTAATTTTTCTGATCGGACGAATATTTTCTGCTTCTTCCAATTCTTCCATCTTTCTCAAATCTCCCAAATAATTATCCCTTTCTTCCATCGCAAAATAATTACTACTCACTGAACCAAAGCAAATACTTAATAAATATACATAATTGATAAAAATAAACTGAATAATAATACGAACTGATAATGCAAAAACGACAAACTAAATTTTGAATTAGGTTATGACATTTATAATACCACAATTGACAGTTCAACAGAACTGAGGTTATATTTATTCGAAGGTTATTCCGAGCTTAAACTACCTATTTCCATGGATTAAAATTATTACCAAAGTTAGTCCCAGACTAACCTCGGAGTAGCCTATTCCTTGTCTAATATGAGTTTATTAATAGCGTATCTGCCAAACTGATGGTTTAAGCATGGAATAAAGTTAGTCTTAGGTTACTCCGTGTTTATTAATAAGACCGTTAATGAATTATTCAGTAATAAGAATGACACAGAAATGGCCTCTGCAGAATTTATGTCGGTGCTTGATTATTCAATCTCTGTAAATTGTCCTCTAAAAATGAGAACTAGCTCATATAATCTCAAAAATGAAAATGATTGGTACGATAATGAAGTACATGACAAAAATATTCAACTTAATAAGATTTTTACCCGAATCACCTTAAAACGTGGAATCAATATAAAGCTGTAAAAAATAATTTTTTAAATACAAAAAGAAGGCTCATAATCAGTCATACATCTCAAATAGTGATAACATGCCAAAAGCTATCTGGAACATTGTCAATGCGATTAGAAAGGAAGCCAAAACTGAATGATATTGAATTATTAGTGAACAATAACCAAAAAGTGAAGGATATGTACGATGCTGTTATTTGCTGACTATATTAACAAAACAAATATTGATTGAGATTGATTGAAGTAGTAAAGTCCTTGAAAATCTAAGCTGTGCATTATCGGATAACTGGTTATTAAATAGTTTTGTATCTGCTATGGATGTATCAAGTAATAGTTTGAGCCTTGAAAATAACAGTCAGTCAGTTGGAATCGATGGAGATTTGAGATAAGATTTGTTAAATATGGTATTGCCGACTCTTTATCTAGGCAAAGTATTTACTATCAATAAAACACTGGAACCCAGCTGTTGTAGAAAACTACAGGTCCACTACTATTCTCTATGTTATTTCAAAAGTATTCGAACGTAAATATTATCATCAGCTTATTCATTTTCTAAATATGAATTATATTTTGGCAGACCACCAGTATGGTTTCCAACCAAAAAGGTCCTCAGAGGAGGTACTTTGGTTCTTATGGAAACTTCACACCAAAAAGGTTATCGTATGAACCATAGCTGAGTTATTTTTTCATCTGTCTGAGGAATTCGATAGTCATTATCTCAACTTTATTCCGAATAAACTTTATAGCATTAAAGATCACAGAAAACTGGACTCAGGGCGGGTTTATCAATGCTCGGTTAAATCTGTCAGCTACGTAGCCCTCAGCTATCTCTAGCCGCCAGTCAAAGTCTCGGTTACAATAGAAAGCGTTTATCAATGCACCACATAACCGACAGCTAGCTAACTGGAGGCTAAGTGTAATTGAGCATTTGACAACCTTGTTCGGGTTATGAACGTGAGTGTAATGTTGTCAAAGTGTGAATTTCTCATTTTAATTTGGTGTAAGGAAGATCACCCGTTACGTGAAATATACATATTATGAATTTTATTCGCATATAACATATATAACACAGTGAATCAAGAATATAGAGGTGAATGTTATCATTTTTCTATTTTACCGTCAGCTTACTCTGACAACATCGTGAAAAACTTCACTTGTCAGTGTCAAAATTGTGGTACTGTTATTTTTATTTCGTTTATGTTGTGCTTTGTTGAGGTCCGGTTTATCAATAGCCAATATTATCCATCAGTTAAGTATCCGTCGGATAAAAGTAACCAGCAGATAAAGTTCCAGTTTGTTTGTAAGCGGTTTATCAACTCGTTTTTATTCTCTAGTTTGTTAACTAACAGATAAAGAAAGTTGGCAATGCTGACGAATGAATTTAAGCAATCTTATTGGTTGTTACAAGAACAGGGTCACGTCACAAGAATTAATATTTTTGTTAGGTTATTGGTGAATGTTTATCCAAAGGTTTATGTGTTTTCACTTTTCTTTCTTGAAGAGTTTTTAGTTGTTGATGAATATGAATTTTCTAAATGATTATATTCTGGATAGCTGCGAGGACGAGGATATTGTGCAAGTTCTTGAGTACGAAAGAAGGCCTTATACAGTTAGGGAAAGAGTGGACATCTTCGAAAAGTGGTATGACAAGAGAGACTGTTCTATCAATATTAGAATTGATTGAGGATTCACTTGAATGTCGAACTGCTGCTTTACCCTGCATCCAAGCCTCCTCTTTTGATGTCTAAGTTGCCCCATCCGTTTTTTATTTTCTATTACATTTTTATGTTTATTTGCAATTTTAAGAAGCAAATTTCTCTCCTTAGCTGTGAAATTGCATCCACTTTTCTTAGTAGTACTAGTACTTTCCATTTTTTACTTTGCTCAAAACCCAAGTAAATTTGACACAACACCACAACGAAATCAGAACACAACAACTCTACCGAATAAAGTGAGGTTATGTAATAAACCTTAACCTCCAGATATCGACCTGTCCGCCAGTTGAAACTGAAAGATAAATATTTGACATTTTATCTGCCGGATAAAGTTATCCTGTTGTTGATAAATCGACCTTTCCAAAATAACTGGTAGTTAAGAATTAACTGACGGATAAATTGCTATTGATAAACCGAGCTGAGTTGTTTGCATTTGAGCATGTCCACAAAACAAAAAAGATATCCCAATTTCACGGAGTCGGAGCGACAATTAGGTACTTATAAAAGTAGCCGTTCACCATAAAAGTATAATAGAATGCAAAAAGACGGATGCTGTGACTTAGCGAGAATAGCTGGACTTTGTTGGAGTATCAAGAGAACACTGGGTTTAGATAATCGAAACCGAGTAATAAACTATAGACATCATCGAGCTCTTCAAAGGGATTTATCCGTTCTTCAACAGTATACGGTCGTCTTTCGTACTCTACAAATTCCAATATCTCGCCAATCTCCAAGCTCTTCATCGAAAAGGTCGTCAAGTTTCTAAAGATACATTGACAATAACAATGAAATAAAATACAAACAGAACCTAGATGCTACTAAACTACTATAAAAGAATCAAATAAGCTTCTCGATTTCACCCTAAACGATAATAACACAATCAAATTTGAAGTTGAAATAATCTTTGTTGCAAAATGTAAGCAAACATGAAAAAATCATGACACAGTTGTCAGTTAGAATCTATGGTTAAAATAACGGAACACCACTTTCTCGTATTTAACTGTATGTTCTATGGTTAACATAAACTTGATAGTGGCAGCTAGGGTAGCCGAAAGTTTGACTGCCAGCTAATGCAAACCAAACTGGCAGTGGCTACAATATTTAACCGAGCATTGATAAACCCGCCCTCAGAAGATTAGTTTATTTGAATATTAAATATTTAAATTATGTAACATTTTCACATTGATGAATTGGATTTGCTATTTACCTGAATGGAGAATTGAAAACATTAATTTTTTATGAACTTATTCAGCTCTAATTATTTCAATTATTGAACGCTTTTATAAATAGTTGTTTTTGATTTACCTAATCCTTGGTACACGTAACACAATAATTTAATACTATTAGAATGAATACTCGTAAGCCAATTAGTTCAAAAATGACAATTATGTAGATTGGGTACCTAACCAACTCATATTAAAGTAAAGAGCACTGATGATATTTCATATTTTCTGTTTCAAGTGTAGCACATAATTCACATACTACCAATAAAATGCCCATTAAAAGCTGTAAATACCTTCTAGAAATTAATATACAAAATGTAGTTACTTGAACCTTTTGTCCCAATCTTGATAAAATGTTTGTCAACTTATCCTTCAAAGATGAGGAATTCAAAAATTTAAATTCAACTTGACCTTGTGTCCATTTTTCGTAATTAACTGGGCAAATAAGTTTTTTCTTATTAGCGCCCTCCTTTTAAATGATAAAAATATAATTCTAAAATTTAGTGTAACAGGACTTAATGATCGCAGAAACTTTTACATAAATAATAAGAGACCCAATTAACAGATTCCCTTAATAAGAAATCATTCAAAAAAAAATCTGTTGCAACATTCATGACATATCATCTTGAAGAGCGACCTATACAGAGCATCCGATACGTATAAACCGGAAACCGATCGTATAGTAAACCAATCCACAATGGCGTACAGACTAGACGAGCACAATTTCGAGACCCGGCCGGTAACTTTTTAATGTTAGTTAAATAGTTTAATAGGCTAATTTTTCTCATAGTATGGCGGTTTGTGTTACTTTGTGGATATAGATATGACTACCTTTTCGGTTCTGGTAAACTTCGCGACCCTCGGAATTTTATGTTAATTTTAGATTTGTTTAAAAGCTTACCTTAAATAAAGCAGATTAGAGCAAAAATTTCGCTGGATCAGCCAGTAATTACTTCAAAAATCACGATTTTAGTTCAAAAAATTGTACTTTTTCAACACCAATTCATGCTATTTCACGATAAATATTTTCACTTTAAACAGTGAAGGTTATTATCTTGAACTAAATGTCAGTCTGTTTCACACAAAAAACCAGAAGAAAATACTTAAATTTTGCCAATTTTTAGAAATATTCGTAAGCATAAATATTTTCGTTTGACACTTAAGCGAATTTGAGGTGAACAGATGTATTCCCTTCCCCTTCTCAAAAAAGTGTCTAATTTGTATTTCACATGAATGCGCGCCGGGTCGACGTTTCGCAATTCGCGCGCAATTCGATGTATTCCCTTCCCCTTCTCGAAAAAGTGTCTAATATGTATTTCACATGAATGCGCGCCGGGTCGACGTTTCGCAATTCACGCGCGCGAATTGCGAAGCGTCGGACCGGCGCGCTCGCTTCGCTAGCGATATTAATCAATCAATGCAGATCTTTGAATTATGAAATTCATCGATAAGCTCACTGACTTCCATTCCCCTTTTTGGAAAACATCATATGAAAAAAAAATCATTTTATATTCATGTCTATCTATATACAAACATGTTTATTCCCTTCCCCTTCTCGAAATATACCTACTTATCGGGACATTTAACGTTAATTTTCAAATTAAAATCACAAAAATATCCATAATTCTTTATTTTTACTTTAACGTTATAAAATATACACGTACCAAGTTATTACCTGTGGAACATACAATATTATGTCCAAAAAAGTACATTTTCAATACATACATTTTAGATCATAAAGATAGTAAGTATATCTGTGTTATATGTGAAAAGATACATCTGAAATCTTGGTGTTATTTCCAAGCTGTAACGAGCTACGGAAATGAAAGCTGGCAACATTGCCCATTCTCTGCTCTTTCTTAAATTTGTGACCATTTGATATCAAGACAGAATTGTCAAAAATTGTCAAATATTTTAAAAAAATGGCGGATTTTTGGTACTTTCAATTGCGATTTTCTCTTTCAAAAGTGGATAATCCTAGTTTTCTTATTAAAACGTTCTATAGCAATAGGGCTTTCTATAAAAAAAAATCGTTGCAAAATTCTGAGGGTCGCGAACCTTACCGGATAACAGTACAATTCGATATTAGTATCTACCTTATTAACTTTTCTTTAATTTTCAGAAATGACGTTTATTTTTCTTTGTAAGTATTATTTGGCTCGGATGCTGATTTTATCGTCAGCTACATCTCAACCTCTTGGACTTTTTGAATATTCTTCCGTGCTTGATTTTTACACTCACTAAGTAACTTCAGTCCCTGTACGAGGTTTTAGATAGACTGGCAGTTGTATTTTTTGGAAGTTAGTCTAGGCTGTCTAAATATCTCATGCTTTCTGCAGTCTAATTCTACATTATCTGTAGGTAAGTTTTCCGTTGTGCTGCCCAATTTTGTACAGGAGTCTCCTCATTGAATTGTGACTAGTGAGAAGACCTGTTATTGTTCCAATTCGATTAATACTCATTATACTATTCCTCTCTTTGTTATCGTGTACAGCCAATCTCGTTTGTAGATTTGAAACCTCTGGGTTCATAAGGTTCTTCGTTTTTCGATGACATAAGGCGTTTTCGGAAACTTACTCCGGCCCACTAACTCGATTCAGAGAGTTCACGTGATGAATCACTCCGATCACCTACCCGGGAACTGTAGTTTACGGACTAATAGGCTTCATTTTTGATCTGACAGCTAACGTCATAACAAAACATATATTTTCCTCAACTTCGTCATCATCTTTGAAAAAATAATCAAATGCCAACGCCGCTATTGTAGCAAGGCCCCTTTTGTTCATGTTTGATAAAAGCAAAGTATTTCGTTACCACCAGAAGAAGTAGGTTATGTTATATATTACCCTTCAATAATGCGCATGCAGTGCCTATAGCGTCTCTACCGACCTACCTCTCGGGGTGGGTTACGAAAAATGAGCCTAGGTCAGTCATCCAGTCAACAACTCTGAAATTTCCGAACACGGATAGGCAACTCGGGTTAGGTAAACGAACGTGCAGGTTAGGGATCGTGTCCACCCGAGTAAGTTTCCGAAAACGCGTACAGTGTACTAGAAATGATGTCAAATTCATTCCGGCATTTTCTATTTTTATACGAGGTAAATTCACAAAATAAGTTCCGCTTCTATTTCTATCCGCGGCAGCGCTGCGATGCAATAATTCCGAACATGCACGGCAGTTACTCTAACTAAAGGAGGAGAAATGTACACCATTTTCAGATAGCAGCTATGGACGTTTTCTTTGTAGTGCCTCTTTATAATGTCAATTGAAAATGCAACCACTTGTGAAATCAGATCTATAAACGTATTTTGTTGATTGATTTCTTACCACAAGGCCAAACAATTAACTCACATGGTGAGACATACAGAACAAGCGCCGGGGATTACTGTCAAAATGTGTTTTTTTCCACGATAATGCCCGGCCTCACACTGCGAACGTGATAAAAAACTCTCACAGGAATTTGACTGGGACGTGTTTGATCATTCTCCGTACAGCCCGGATTTCGCTCCTTGCGTGTTCCATCTCTTCTTACACTTAAAATTTTCTCCTGGTGTTCAACAAAATACATGAGAACAATGGATATAGTTTGAGTCGATTAAAATCACACAAAGCGACGTTATTTCATCCAATTTCCAACAATTTCACGTGATAAGACACCGAATCTGTTAACGGAGCTTTAAATTACTTAAAAATCTCCAATTCCACCAAAAAGCACTCAAGATGACTGCATAATGCACAAAACAACTCAAATATACATGAAAACATACAATTGGTCATCATTACATCATCTTCCACTCAAATATAGGTAGACAAAAACACATGACAACACTGAATACAGCATAAAAATATTGAAAACACACAATGCGATGTTACTTCAAGAATTATCATCACCAATCATTATCATTTTCAAAGGAGACTTCAAACCGAAAATTATCCTTCAAGTTATAATTGGAATTCAAATAGTATATTAAGTATTAAGAAAGGTAAGGGGTATTACCCTTAACGTTCGAGATGCTTATACCAATTTTTGCGCGATCGTATTGAAATAAATTTCGAATAAAATAATTCAAATTTCTTCGAAATGAACGAAATGTCAAAAGTGACATTCACATTTCTCGATCAGTTTAAAATATAATTTGCATTTTGGTGAAATTGTTTATTATTTTTTATATTGTTCTGTTCATTAAAAAAATAAGCATCTCATTTTTTTTGTACCCTTTGTGTAATGAATGAAGTAAAATATTATTTAGGACCTCTTGAATTTATGTGGGGCTGAGACGTCGGTAAGTAATTTACTTACCGACGATTGAACGGTAAGTAAATCACTTACCGACGTGCTAGACTTAGAAACCAGTAAACACAACCTATCTTCCTGACAACCGATGCTGTAAATAAACAAAAAAGATCGATCGTGCAAAAACAATGTAAAGTCGACTAAACCGTGAAGTGCCAAATTCTGGCATTCATGTCGACATATGACTAAAAATGTCATTGTCTAAAAGAATGATCTTATAAAATTAACACTACCTTGATAGAGCTACTATTTTCATTCTCGCATCGGAATGATTATTAAATACACTCAAATTTTAAATACAATAAAATTTATGAAGCTCTTTTGTTAGAATACATGTTACCATGTTTGGTTGAAATTTCAAATTTTTATTTATCCTCAGTAATATAATTTGGGTTTCGTTTGTTAAGTTTTTATATCAAGGAAATTATCCATTTGTCGCCCGTACTAATAGTGCAATGTGATGCGCAAGATGTTATAACTGTTCAAGCCCCTGTCTGGGTCAGAAGGCGGTCGACATCTTCCTCGTCTTCTTCATACCTTATTTCTACTTCTTCTTCTTGTTTTGTTTGGTGGGGTCCCCGGAAGAACAATCTTTGCGTCTTCTACACCTTTACTGGTAGTCATCTAGACAGGTGGAATCCACTTCTAAAAGAAACAAGATACGCGGTAGTCCGGTGTGCGGTGTGAGTGACACACATAAAGTTTTTAAAGTGACAATCCTTCAAGGTCCTTGGATTACTGAGTCGCTTTTTTATAAGTTCTTTTTTGAGGTAGGATCAGGTTTAACTTTTATAATAGGGTCATTTCACGTCAAATCGACCCTTTTAGATTTGGACAAATTTTGGTCAGAAGTTTTATTTCATCTTATAACGAAGATCTACAGAAGAAAAAATTTTTTTTCAAAACGTGTAAGGTTTCAATATTTTTCCAGTTTTATAAACTTTTGTTACAAATACCTCGAAAACTATTGCAATTAAAAAAATACTTAGTGTCAGCTCTAAGGGGGATATTTGGAGCTATGAAAAAAAAAATTTGAAAAATCTCGAATTTGTGAAGTTTTGAAATATTAAAAATTGTCCAAATTGACGAACGACAATAAATTTTTGGCTAAAATTTTTTTGTTTACAGCCTTGTACTTATCCGAGGGGATCCTGAATTTTTTTTTTAATCTGAGATTTTTTTTCCAAACAAGTTGAGTCCCAATTGAGTATAAGAAATCGTGTTATTTTGTTATCATAAACAATTAATATTTAATTTATTAGCATAATAAAAAAAAGAATATTGATGACATTTGTTCATTCATTTATTTCATAAAGCATTTCAAGTGTAATTTTAACTTACATTTGTACTGTTGTTGCTTTTTTTTTACCTGCAAAACGTTGATATGATTAACGATTACACGATCTCAATTCAGATACAAATTTCCCCAGGAATTTTTCTTATGAAATTCAAATATAGACAAAAAACACAGTTCCAAAAATTTCAGGGTCTCTTACGATTAGTATAAGGTAGAATACAAAAAATTCGAGCCAAAAATTTATTGTCGATTGTCAACTTTGACACTTTTTAAGAATTTGAAATTTCAGAAAGAAATATTTGAAAAAAATTGGTTCAAATCTAGAGGGATCGATTCCAAGTGTTGGTCGATCTGACGAGGAATGTCCCAATATTTAATCAATGTAAGACGTTATATATTTTTTGCTGGTGTTATTATTGGTAATTTAAAGTAACTTGGAGTATTTTTTAAATAAATTGCTTTTCCTTTTTTTATGAAAATAGATCGGATCAATTGGTATTCTCCTAGAATGATCATGTGAAAAGACAAGTATAGTTTGTTTCATGAGTACATAGAAGATTTGAATGCAATGATTCTTTAACAACCAGAGGTTTATCGGATATAAAAAAATTGTATTTAAAATTGACGTAATAATTTAATAGTAATTTTAGGTAGCTACTTTTGAAAAATGCCACAGTTTTCATGTTTATAAAAAAAACTTGTGGTGGATCACTTCGAATGTGAAATTATGTGCTATAAAATATTGTACTACGAAATAAAATAGTTTCCTTACTTACTAAACAGTTACTATTACATTGTAAAATATTTTATCAAGTTTGAGTACAACTCTGTAATGTTCGATAAACATTTGGTTGTTATTGTTATTGCATTCCAATACTCTATGTACTTTTTGAAACAAACTATAGTTTCTTCACATAATTGCTGATTGCTACTCATCTAAACTTATTCCGAATCTTTCTGTAGATATCAATATTATTGAACACTTTAAAGTGATTTATTTTTAAATTACCAGAAGTTTTCAGTATCGATAAGGAATCATATTATTATGTTCAATTATAATATTAACACACTCTTCCCAAATCATATACATACTCATATTTATATAATTTTGGATACCAAGCAAGCGTTGACGTTTTTGGAGCTAAATGGAAAAATTAGTATCTATAACGCGGAGATGATAGCAATACTCGGAGTTTTGAAACAAATTAAAAAAATATATATTATGACCAGCACTGTCAGACATGAAAAAATTGCAAATTATTGATGCTAAAATCATGATCGGAGAGATCAATGCTCACTGTGGTTTAACTAATAAAGAAATTGTAGACCAAATCGCAAATATTGGCGTAGTTGAAGACAATATAGCTAATTATAAATGTACAACAGAAGATATTTGCCCTTTTGCAAAAATAATCAGTAAAAGAGGTTGGGCTCCGGCATATAACGATTCCACAAAAAGTTTTGCATACAAAATAGTCCAGTCACTGAAGACCTGAAAATAGGCAAATCTATCAATATATTTGTCCAATAATTTTTTTTTTGGTTGATTTGTAGGTCTTGACAGGTACTTCGAAGAGAAAAAGTCCTCCAAGATTGCCCCTTGGCTAAGGGCCCAAAATGGCCCCTAAAGTCCCAAAAAAACGGTTTTCCGCCAATATCTCCCGAAATACGCAAGTTAGACAATTTTTGTTTAAATTAAAAACGAAGGTCGTCAAATTATCTACAAAAATGATCCCCATCATTTTTTTTCGCAACACGAATATTTTCTGCGAAAATGGCTTTTGAAAACACCAAAATATTTACACCGAATATTTTTTGTGGTTTCTTACTAAATTTCTGCTCGAGGGCCTCTGAAATACATAGATTTTCACCTGTTAGACTTTGTAGACCAATTGTAGATGGCGCCAGCGGAATACCTGCACTCGCTAAATTGTGGTGTATTCACATGAAAATCCGGGCACCAATCGTTTTTTCGCAATTATTGGCGTATTTCACACGATTTTTGTGTGTCACAGCAGCACTTCGTGTCTCTTCATTCCATTAGTCAATGTTCAGTGTAATTTCACAAGGATATGAGTCGCAAATTTACTAGAAAATTGCGAAATCTTATTGCTTCATGTGGCAGTCTTGAGTGACGGCGTTTTGGCTACTAGTAAGTCAATACCTATATAGAAGCTGATAATAATAATTTTTTGATAAATATTTTTTGCATTTTTTTCATTTTTTGCAAATTTTTCGCAAACTTCAGAAGGAACAGTATAGGTGCAGGATTTCAGAAAAAACAAGGAATTTTTAAACAAATACCATGTATTCTTATAAAAATTAGGTTGAAAATACAAAATTTATAGAAAAATTCAGAGTAGGGTAAAGGCACCAGTGAATGCCAGTTTTTGCAAAAATTCGCGACAAGGCGAGAGCTATAATTTTTCAACCCGAGTAACATGCTTGTTTATGCTGAAAAACGAAGTTCTAGAACTTCAAATATGAAATTAAAACGCGTTATTTCATGACGAGAATCGCTGATTTTGAGTTAGGTACGATTCTCTCTGGTGGAGGCGTGCAAGAGAATAATAAACATAAAAGAACGGCGCTCAAATATGGGGAATAAGTTATATGGATGGAAGGGTCAGAATATAAGCTTTAATTCAGTGTGGGTATTAATTCTCAAAAAATTAACAGCGGAGAACAAAAAGCATTTAAAAAAAGGCCGGTTTTCACCCGTGTTACCAATTTTCCCGGTCCCTGGAAAATGAGTGTATTGTATTCCGAATAAAAATATTGGTTCAGAGAGTAGATATAGTAAGCTTTCAAATGGTGTGCATTTAATAACAAAATAATTGAACATTAGTTCTTTATTATCGCTTGTTTACAAGATTTGTGAGAACTCCGAAAACGACTGAAAAATGCAAATAAATAAATAAACTTTTCATTGAAACGCCACAAAGATACTGAAAAAAAATTTCTAGGAACATTCAGGACCTCCCCAGACCCCATTTGAAAAAACAGGGGATAATAAACCATTTAAAATAAATGAAATGTCAATGATTTAATGGAAGAGGCCAAAATATTGGGGAAAAATAACATTGGCCACTTTTTGCAATGTCCTCGACGGGCGAGAAGGTACACATATTGATACCTACGGATATTCCCATTACAATGAACTTTAAATCATTAAAAAATATTAATTTTTGACCAAGTTCTGGAAGAATTTGTCCGCTGGCTTACGAGTTAATTTTATAGACGTTAGCATTTCTAGAGGTAGTGCAGCCGCGTAAGCGAGGGGACGTTTGGATGCGATTATATCGAAAACTATTGAATTCTCGAAAAAAATGATAAGGACCATTTTTGTAGATAATTTAACGACCTTCACTTTTTAGCGGAGTAAAAATTTTCCAAATCGCATATTTCGGGAGATAATGGCGGGAAACCGTTTTTTGGGGGGCGTTAGGGGCCAATTTGGGCCCTTAGCCAAGGGGCAATCTTGGAGAACTCTTCCTCCCTTTGAAGTACCTGTCAAGACCTACAAATCAAGCCAAAAAAAATTATTGGACAAATATATTGATAGGTTTGCCCCTTCAGTTACTGGACTGAAAGCATTCAGCCATTTATTCCATTCAAAACTTGGTTTAGCGGTTCAGCAGTTTCGAAAAATGTTATATCAGTAATATTGGCACAGATTTAAACACGTATTAGTTCCACAGTATTTATTCAAATTAAATCATCCCCATTGTGATTGTGGCGAATTGGTTACTTCAATATTCAATATATTATACATTTAATTAAATTAATAGAGCCACAATTGTTACAAACGCTTGTTTTATATGTGTATCTAAATCTAGTTCACACTCGCAATACAGATCTCAAAAGTTAGATGTGAGTTAGTAGTTAGTATTTCCTTCGTGTTTACCTACTTTGACTGCGATACTCTTGTTGGTCTGAAATCGCTTATATCGATCCGTAAACGTGATGTTACCCTGTGTTATTCACAAAAGTTAAAAAAGAGAAGAAATTGGATATAAAAAAATCAATTATAAAAAAAATGTATTGGAAAAAATGTATATAGGATATAGATTTTGGAAATTGAAAAATTTATTGAATAAAGAAATATCTCTGAATCATATTATATGGTTACGAGAATGGGCATTCATAAGCTTCCCGCAGTCATCCATTTCGATCAACTCATACACATTGTCACCACGAACGTTTTTCACACAAAAACGTTCTTCCAAGTTCAAGTAAACTTCGTTCGGTGCATAACAAAGCAACATTAAGAGCGAGATGTAGAAAACATTTAAACTCGGTTAAATGATAACTGGTGTTTGGACTGTTGCTGATTGATGTATTTATTATCAACAATTACATCAGTCTAAACATCAGTCATCATTTAACCGAGCTTAGGTGTTTGATACAACTAGCCCTAAGGGCGCGTTGTATGAAACAACTAAGCTTTGTTAAATATGTTAACTGATGTTCAGATTGTCACAGATTGAAGTATTTATTATTAATCGATTATATCAGTTATCATTAAACCGAGTTTAGGTGTTTGTAACGTTGTCAACCAATTGGTCAACTGAAGCAGGCTCAAATGTTGACCATAGTCAAATCAATTAATCGTTGTACGGAAGAAGTTCAGGATGTGATCAGCTGAACCATAGTCAAATTAATACTTGTATGTTGGTAATATGACAATCTAGTTTGGTTCAGCGGACTTAGTTCAATTAAGGGTGTATTCGGCCACTTACTTCCCTTAATCACATTCCTTCAGTTTGATCAAGTCTTCCTTTTTAGTGTTACTCTACTTTCTGACTTCTCCTCCAAGCTAAGCTTTTTGTTGTGCCCATTCAAGCGATAGGAATCAAATTATGATTCTGTGGAGGAATTTTCCCCCACAGCTGTTCGCTTTTATGTAATTAACATCACTGGTGTTGTATAAGACTTTTCTACACAAAACGGCTTTAATTGGTTTTTCCACTATCGTTTCGGAAACCCAATGTCACCTCAACATTCTTCAGGGCTTAGTGCAGTTTTATTTCATATTTCTTTCAATCTCACCTGATTATTGTTTGATTGTCTTATTTCTGCTAGAACTTACCATTAGTCCATACAAAGTTATAAATGATCTGGGATACCTAAAAAACCACATCTATCATAATAAAGGATCATTTACATCGTCTGTGAAAATATTTAAGATGGAAGTTGTAATTTGATTGGATAATGATTAATATAGAAGAAATAACAGTTAATAATTCACATGGGCTAAAGTGGTAAGCATTCTAATTATATTTCAATATTTAATAAAACAATAGCTACTTATAGATATTATCACGGCTTCCAGGATAAATATGTAGCTGATCTTTGGGATTATAATATATCTAGGAATACCAATAATTGTGATATCCTCATTTCGCTTGAATCTATATTTTCATTATCACCTAGGGTAAGTGCTCCAGTGATTGAACACCACCCAGTGAATGAACAAATCTCAAGTTTTATTCAAATATTAATAGTTTCAACTGAAAATACGTTGTAAGCGCGTTTCCTATCGGTCCAACTTTAATTTTCGGTTTTGGCAACGTCGCATTTCTAATGGTCAATGTAATCAGTGGCATACGGCGAGCTATTAAAAGTACGTGTTTGTGATTGTGCTGCAAATCTTAAGAAAATAAGAAGGACAAAGGTAGGTAACACTTTATTTGAAGCAATGTAATTAATATTATAAATTGTTATATCCGATGTTAACTGTTTTATGTAGATTAAAGAGTGTTAAAGATCCATAAACAAAGTAATATTGCGCCAAAGCTTTTAGCTAGAAATATTTTTCGAGGTGTTCGAACTAAGGCTTTAAAATTATATCGCTAGCCAGTCAATGAACAATTGTTCATTCACTAGGATTTTCGTTATATCTGTACTTAAACGCTTTAATTCCATATATTTACAATAAATAAAACGTGTTCATTTGGAAAAGCTACATTTTTATGTTTTGAATCTTCAGTCCAGTGCTGGAACAACACTTTTTTTATTCAAAAGGTTTAATTTTGAATATTAAACACATCGAATCTTTTTTAATTTTTGTTCACTGTTCATTTATTGGGTATGAAGTTCCAATAATTGAACATATACGTTCAATAATAAGTTTCTTGTTTCACTTAATGAACACAGTGTTTTATTAGGAAATTGGTATCGTTTTTTTTACTAGATGATATCACTAATGAATGAACACCAGTAGAAATTTACCACTTTAAAAATTAAAAAAAAATGTTTGTGGCTTTTTTCAGATGAAGGTCACTGGAAGAGGTCGATAAATTCGATTTGCCTATAGTCACAGTAGTTTGGAAGAAGCTCTTAATCAAGTAGCTACGGGTAAAAGTCTCTAAATGCGGCACGTAGGCAATACAACATTCCTAAGTAAACTCTACATAATAAAATTCATCATAAAGTCCCGCTTCTTTGACAAATGGGTCCTCATCCAGAGTTACCAAGAGATGAAAAACGAAAAACTGTTGAATGGATTATAAAAAAAGCTACTCTTGGCCTTCCAATGCATCCCGAGGAGGTGTTTGATACCATACAACACTTTCTAAACAGTACAAACAGAATAACCAAGTTTAAAGAAAACAGACCTGGAAGAAAATGGCTCAAATTATTTTTAAAGAGACATCCCGCAGTAACGAAGCGAAATGCAGAGATTATTTCAAAAGCCAGCTAGGGCTTCAGTCAAGGAGGAAGATGTCAGAAATTGGTTTAGTCAACTACAACAACATTTGAATGATGAATCTGCTTCCGATATACTTAATGATCCCTCTAGAGTCTAGAATATTCAATGCGGATGAAACTGGGGTCCAAATATGTCCCAAGACTAGCTTGATTTTAGGACCGAAGAATCATAAAGATACGTACGAAATTGCACCCGGAAAGGAGAAAGAGTCCATAACAGTCCTCTGCAATTTTTCGGCCTATGGTGTAGATGTCCCACCCTTTATTGTTTATCCACATCAAAGGATCCCCCGAGATGTAGTAGAATCAGTACCATACAGCTGGTCAATTGGAAGATCGGATACCGGTTGCATGGTTTCCCCAACATTTTTTGCATACATAAAATTTTTTTATACCTACTTGGTTAATCGAAAATAATGTAAAACTCCCAGTGTTGCCTAAAAAACCTACCTGATTATGTGATATTTATACTAAAACATTTTTTGATACTATTTGATAATTTTATAAGATAGGAAACTTTCGAAATTTTTTGTTAGTTTATAGTAAACGAGTTGCATTTTTATTTCTTACGTATTTTGTTGTTGTTTATGCATTGATATTATTTTTTGTTAATTTAAAATGATTTACTACATATTTAAGAAAATACTGATTTTATTTTATTTAAACGACTGTTGTATTTTTGAGATTTTTTGTAGTGTAGAGTGTGTAGATATGCCTATATTTTCATTAATAAATGTTAATGTCCACTTATTGGTTTTATTTTGTTCAATTATTGGACACTCTTGTTCAATTACTGGTGTTTGGGTATTTTTTATATTCAAAGCAAAATATTTGTAAAACATAATTAAAATTATATTGATATTAGAGGTTTAATTTCTTTTAAATATAAGAAAAATATATAAAATCTGGAGGAAAATAATGAGATATTATCTCTTAATATTTAGAAGAAGTTCAAAGTCACATATGTCCTTATTTGCTCATTAACTGGAGCGCTTACCCTATATGTTTGTTTATATATGTTATTGGAAAAGTAAAGCATGACCCTTTTAATTCAACAAATATATATTAACATCCCAAGCAATCTTTGGTTGTCGATCTGCTGACTTGTTTAGTTACAAAAATGTTGTTCAACTGGAAAAACGTTTACCGATATAAACTTCCTAATATGGAACTTCTAGTCGATGTGATACATTGCAATTCAATCCATCATTTCGTATAAATATTTACAGTGGAAATACTTCTTTGGTGCCATAAAAAATATAATTGCAGCAGCTACAAATTTGATCGTGTACATACGGAATGATTACCTCGAAAGAGGTGGGTATGTTTTGAACCTAGAAAGTATCTGTTGAAATGAATGGACTCCAAAATAAAGATTCTATTCAATTTTAACATTCTTTTTGAAGGTTAAAATCGCCATAAACCGTTTCCGTTTAGTTTCTTGTATTAAAAACTATGCAAATAAGGTGAAAAGTGTGCTTCTAATATTTTGAATATGTTGATTCGAATTTAATGTTTCCCTAATGTACCCCAAAAACTTTATCAGTAAGATATTTGTTAGTGGAATAATTAGTTCTATGAAAACTTCCTGGGCTAGTTCCGCAGGTACTTGTATATGGTATACTGGATATTTTCGAGATCGGAAATTCAATTCGGCTCCTAGTTTTGTTCAAAAGGCTTGTACGCTGTGAGATAGTTGTTGAACATTGTTGTGCTGCATCAACCAAAAGTTGTGACTGCCGTTCGCTTGACGATAACCGAGTAGAAATGGTTTCTAAGATCTTGTAAATTGAAAAATGATTCATCTCCTGAATTTTTGCTTGATTTCGAAATACCTAGTACATTCTTCAAATTACATGGGCCCGTTTACAAAAATTTTTAAATCATTTTTAACTGTTGTGAAACATGGTACTAAGGATAATAATATGATTCTGAAAATTTCATGTCAATAGAATATATCGTTCTCCTAATATAACCAATTAAACAAGCATACCGAGAGCGGGGCGAAGACTATGACTGTGACGTCACCTTGAAAGTTAATGTGCAATAACATTACGCTTCTGACTGTAACTTGTATCGCGTAAAATTTATTTATTTTGAATTACTCACAAAATTTTTGTGTTAATGAAATAAAATGTGTGGACCTAATTTAAAAAAAACAGATTCATTAAATCTTCCAGAAGTGGACTTGCTAATAATTATGAAGTTTTTTAATAAAAAACACGAGTTTATTAAATAATTCTTTTATACTATGTGACACATCGTTTTTGGCTGTTTTCCGGCCAGAATGATAAAAAATTTCAATATTTTCATAAATACATGCTCTCTCAAATGATATACAGGGTGATTCCAGATGTTTTATTTTATTCCTAGTCTGGTGGGCAAAGTTACGGAGAGAACTCAGTAAAAAATTGCAATTTTTTTTAACTGCAGACTGCCCAATTGAAGGAGCTTCTCCAAATGCTATTTATGATGAATGTGTCGTGGAAATTAAATCACCAATGTTGGAAAGAACAAAAAACTCTATTTTGATGAAGCATGTAATATTAGTTCCAAATGTTCACATCAGATTAAGATGCACATGCACCTCACTGGTAGAAAAAGCGATATTTGTTAGAGCTGATCCGGACTTTGAATCAATTAAAATAATAAAATTTCTTTTGAAACATTATAATATACGCCAGTTTTGTTGATGATCTACTGAAAAAGATTACCTGTTTTTTGGAAAAAGCAGTAATTAATAAAATTCAATTTGTGAAGAACTGACCCATTATTTTATTAAATAATAATATTAATAACCATAAATAACACCACAAGCTATAAGAACAATATTATCTACTTTTTTCATAAATTTAGATTAATACAAGCGTGTGGTTTTCAATAACCCTCTCAATATGTATTCACAACGTATTTTATAAGGTGATTTATAACGATTCTGATTGAAGAAAAATGAAATCCTAAAAATACACAAACAAAGTATGTTGATTTATCAGTGAATGCTTTGAGTCTTTTTACGCTTTTCTGCCATTCCATTTTTTTGTATCCTTATTAATAGAAATAAATGTTTGTTAGATGTTTTAATCGTAGTACTTTTACATTCTGGAACCGCATAATATTTATAGCTTCTTTTACTTTGGTATAAATGTTTGTTAGATGTTTCAATCGTAGTACTTTTACATTCTGGAACCGCATAATATTTTTTTACTTTGGTTCTGGTCCTTTGTGTCGAATAGTTTAAATTATTTCCCACAAACATAACACTGTTTAGAGTTTGCTAAAACGTATAATAAGAAATAATGAGCATATAAGCAAGCAAAGTGCTGTTACTAGCTAAGTAGTCATCTAACATGATATAACCGAAAACCGATCGGCGCGGTATCCGCTCTCTGAACGAGATATTTCATATGCGATGACGTCACGCCTGAAATTCGGAGAGAAGCGCTGTTCAATGTTTATAATTTTTTAGGCGACTCAGGAGTCTCACTGACGTCTAATTTTTTGCACAGAGCCTCAAAATAATGTGCTCTTCTTAATGGTGAAATAAAAAAAATATGTAAATGAGCCCATTGTTATTATGCATCGAGTGAATATATTCATTAATGGAAAACGAGTGCAGCAGTTGAGCTGCCAAATGTGACTCGATATTTTTTTGTTGTAGTTGTGTACTAATTACTCTAATCAACTTTGTTAGCTTATAGGTATCCTGTAATTGAGTTGACGCTAGGCCTTGCTTCTTCTTTGACGGTTTCTCATTACTTCCACTCTAACCAAAAACAGTTGTTTCAAGCAGCACAAAGCGATAAAAGGAAAGTCTTTCAAAGTTATTGCATTATATTACTCAATTCAAAACATAATGATAACATTTACCTTTTGATAACCCTTAGCCGATGGTCTTGAGCACACTCAGAAAGTTTAATTGAAATCGGTCCAGCCGTTCATATAAATATATAATAAATTGCGCTTGTGCGAAGTTGGGGCAAGCTGCTAGTTAGGTAAGTTGTTCATATGAACCTTCGTCTTGAATGACTCTATCCATTGCTAAAAACTGCATTGGAATACGTTGGGTAGTTGAAAAGATCTAAGCTAACGGACAACGGAGCGTCTTCATTTTATAATATATAGAAATTCATGTAAGTGGTATCTTGAAATGTTTCCGCTAATTAAATTTTAAATCCGTTAACAGAATTTAACTATCAACTTTCACTTCACGATCACGATCATGAAATTTTAAGTAATCCTTATTAATGAATCCATCACTACATAAAAACTATTCACCACGTTAAGACAATTACTAATCTACAAATAAATCCAATCAACTTTATTATCTTTCTCTAATTGGCTTAAATGAATGTAGCCCACTGAATAAATCTATTCATTAATCCTATAAGTGACTCTAAGCAAACAACCAAAAAATGAGGATCAACTAAACGCCTTGAGTTAAAATAGGTGGGTCACACCATGGGAGGCTAGCCTTGACATTGACCCACTAATGAAAACATGAAGACGAAGAAAGAAGAGAAAGATCTTTATCGTTGACCACTTCAACAGCGTCGGTGCTTCTTTTAATTTCATGGATAACATCTTATGCATAAGAATTGATTTTAGTTATAGGAATAAAATGTTGGAATTGGTCAATGATTTACAGCGATCATACTTGCAACTTTTTTTTTCTTTTCGAAATTGTGGCCAGTGTTTAAACACATCAGCTCGAACCATTGCTGTTGGTATTGGGCACTTCTCACAATTTTACAAACGGTATATATGTTCGTATCTGTTAATTTGCCTTTTATGGATACTCTGGTATAATGGACGCAATTATTAACAATATCAAATTAAGCAAAAATATAATATTTTACTTTTCATAGTCTAGTGTGTCAACCCAAATAACAGAATGTGCCTTCGCAGACGATCTAATGATATGTGCCAATAATCAAACGGACCTGCAAAACAATTTAAATCTATGGTATGAAGCACTGAAGGAATATAACCTAAAAATTAATGCAAATAAAACAAAAATAATGGTGATCGGTAGAAAATCCAAACAGTAGTTAGCTTAAGCGATAAAGAATTAGAACAAACGGATAACTTCAAGTATCTAGGTGTCTTGATAAACAAAGACGGGAAGAACGAAGCGGAAATTAACAACAGGATAGAAAGCGCAACCAAGTTGTACTATTCATTAAGTAACACGCTTGTAAGGAAGAAAAAAGTGTCGACGAAGACAAAGCTGATAGTCTACAGAACCATATTCAAACCGATCCTGATCTATGGTTGTGAAAGCTCACGGAACAACAGAAGAGCAAAATACAAGCCATGGAAATGAAATTTCTAAGTGGCATAAATGGCATCACAAAAAAAAACCGAATGAGAAATGAAGTTATTAGAAAGGATTTGGAGGTCGAGCCGATCATTAACAGTATAGAACGACAACAACTGAAGTGGTTTGGACATATGGTAAGAATGGACAACTCGAGAATATCAAGTTAATATGGCAAACCAAACCAAAAAATAGAAGATCTAGAGGCAGGCCTAGGAGGAAATGGGTTGATGTAATAGCTGGTATCCTGGGAAAAAATAGCAAGAGCTGGAAGGAAGGAAAAGAACTTGCAAGAAATAGAAGAAGCTGGGTGAAATTTGTGTATAATAACGACTGAAACACTTAAGTACAAACCTTGTATGGACAAAACACCTTAACACCTTTGGGTATATTAAGGTTTATGATTATGATGATGATGATCGTCTAGTGTGAGCATCCAGTGAATCTATAATACAACACTCATGTGTCTGTTGTAGTTCTTAACATCTTTGGGACAGGGAATGTTGACATAAAGGTTTTTTATGATTGACAATACGTATTTTTTATCAATGGTGGGATGCAAGACATACAAAATTCTTATCATTCCAAAAGACAAAAAAAATTGGACCATCATCACATTCTATGACAAATTCTTCTACACTTTCTTTCATACTTTTGTCGTCAGCAACGTGATTATTTGGGATGTGACCTTTTCTTATTGTCCCCACTGCAAAAATATTCTTCCTCCAATACATACAAAATTTCAAGAACAAATTATCGAAGACACACCTAAAAATACACGTTCTTTTTTGTTTACCGAAGAAAGAAAATCAATTATTGAAAATAAATGATATTTGCTCAATAAAAGTTCCTTTGATTACTGTTTCAATGGTTAAATAACTGTCATACATATATAACATACATCAGCTGTTACCAAAATAATCCACATGTGAATGCTCATCGTCTGAATAAGGTAATCCGAATATGTTTTGAAAATTTGTTCCCCCTGTAATATACGAGCAACAAGGCGATAGATGTATATGTCCATACAGTTTAGGGTTGCAACAAGTCAATAGATGTCTATCAGTATTTATAAGTGAATTAAATACAATACACCATACAGTTTAGGGTTAACCAAGAAACTAAGTAATTATTGATAATAGGGTACAAGCTAAACTTTTGCTATTAGTGTGAATTGACGCTCTATCAGGTCTCCAAACACCACGTATGCCTATTTTTTCAAAAAAAATATAAACTTTACTTTTAAAACGACTTTAAAAATCATAAAATTTGAAAGTCCGCCAAAACGCGCATTACGTCATAAAGATGGCTGCCCATGGTGTGACGTCATTTGTTCACTTCTTATTGGTGTATCACGAGTTCTTGTGACCTAATTTGTTTCTGAAAGCCTTAAAAATGGATAAAGCCAAAAAAAAACTTTGTATTCCAAGTATGGCATTGTTCCAGTGTGTAAATCAACGACTATTAAAACTCTAGACAAAATATTTGTTACTTTACCTGGTGGCGCAAGCAAAAATACACTTAAGAGTAGGGCATAACTTGTGAAGACCATTTTAATGTAGGTAACTACTCCTATGCTGGTAATTTTTATTCTTAAGTAGTTTGAGGTTATACCATAAAAACCATAAAAACATCATTCTCTTACGACCACACATCGAAATATGGTTGGTATATATTATATAAATAAAACATGGTTTAAATCGTACTTACGATAATGCTTTAACTCCTCTTATTTCCTCTGCATTAAAGCAGCTGTTTAACTTCATAAATTCAAGCAGCATAAATGAGTCTACTTTGGGCAAGTTATCAGTTTGTGCTTCCACAAAACCTTCGCTAGCCATATCTTTACTCACAAAATATGAAAAAATCGTCACTGAAGACTGAACTAGTGAATAAAATATATTTTTCCAAAAGTTTTAAAATATCCTCGGAGATATCGAATATTTATGACCACTTTCCACTTTACGTTGACTTTTAGAAATAAAAAAAGCACACACAAAGACGTGATGGTCCCAAACAAACATATTAATGATATTTTTACGTCGATGAAGCAATTAATAGTTGATTAAAATACAATATAAAAACACAACTACACATAACCTAATGCGATACCGGCCATATTGACATAAGTAAACACAAGAGATATGACATCACACGTATCATCGGTAGCGTTCTGAAATCCTCGGGTTGTGGTCGGAAAGTGCATTGAAATTTGGGAGTAATTTCCAGTGGAAACTGGTTTATTTCCTATTATTAGTAATTTTTGATTTCATATTTACTATTATAGATTAATATCCATCAAAGCAAAATATGAAATATGCGTGTACTCTATTGATTGGTGACTGCTGATTGAATGATACTTCAATTATTATCTTATAAACGTATCCCATTCACTTTCTCATATCGGCGGTCTTGGACCAATGGACCAATTACATGAATTTCAATATTGAAGAGAGCTTTAATTTGCATCACCGACTCGTTTACTTAGTAATTTTTATGATATATGTCCGGTGCTTCAATATTATCGTTGACCTCAAAATTTTTCTATTTTCTTCACTTTACCAAATGTTAATTGGCTTTTAACCTAGATAAATAACGTCCGGTTTGTTGGTATCAAAATGGACCACACTTTTTTATTAACAGGTACTTATCCAGAAGTTATCACATTTTTATTCAAGTTGTTTTTTATTTAGCATTATGAAAAAAGATAATTTGTTCTTATAAAAATTTTTACAATTTTATGGACAAAGCGAAATAGTTTAAAAACAAATAAAATATAAAGATGAAAATTAAGAACTCAATATAAAAAAGTACAGACTATACTATACCAATAATACAAATATAATATACAAATTCCATAAGTATATAGGTAAGATGTAGAAATCCAAAAAATAACAAAGAACTGAAAATGTTGTTAAAACATTGAAAAACAGAAAAACACCAGGAAATGATAAAATTACAACCAAAATGATCAAGATTCTACAGGAAGTAGGATTGGAAGTTCTATTGGAAAATATAAATAAAGCCTGGTAAAACGAAAACATTCCAGAAAAATGGGGTGTGCACTAATAACTCCTATACACAAGAAAGGAGACCATAAACAATGCCAAAATTACAGAGGAATAAATTTAGTAGGGTTATTCCTCTGTAATATTGGCATTGTTTTTGAAAATATATGAACAAACTATAAATACCAAAATTAAAACTCCTATAGAAAACCGTATGTCCGAGGCAGAAAGTGGATTAAGATCAGGAAGAAGCACACAAGATCATATCGTCACATTGAAACAATTATAAGAAAAAAGGCACTTTGAGAACAGAATTACACATCTGGCACTCATTGATCTGGAAAAAGCATTCAATAAGGTCCCTAAAGATGAAATATGGAAAGGATTGAAATATAGAGGAACAGAGAATGAAATCATTAAAATCATGCAAAATATATATAAAACAAATGATAATTTCATAGTACGGAACCACGGATTTAAGATCACGATAGGATTACGACTAAGGACTAAGCCCAATATTGATCAACGCACATATGGATAGCATCATAAAGAAAAGTGAAGAGAAAATAAAGAAAATTATGGTAGGTTATAGCTAGGAAGAGTCGAAATAACGATTATACACCCTACAGGATGTACAGAACTTGCTTACGACACCAGTGGACCTCGATCAATTTGAAATATATTGCAATCGTTAATACTTTTCACGTTTTTCTTGTGTATTTGCAAAAAATAATAATATATTAATTTTTTTTGGTGAAATTTAAAAAATTATATTTAGTAGTATAAGTAGTTATAATATATAAATTAACGATTAAAACAATAACTTTGAATTGAAGAAACTTGCTTATAATCTATTTTGCACAGAAACAGAAGCAAATCTACGAGATGTGTTTATGGGTTAATTGATGGGTAAACTCAGGATTATATATATTTTTTCTTATGGGGAAAATAAAATAGACGCCTTATGCACTGCTAAAAAATTTATTAATAAACAATTTTTTCCAATTTTCTTAAAACCTCTATCATCTCTTGTCGTACTCACACTTTTTCTCTTCAACCATTTTTTTTTCTGGGATTGATGATTATTATAATTAATCCTAATCATTGTTCGAAGTTTACAAAGAAGGATTCATACAAGCAAAAATTAAAACTTAGATTACTTTACAACAGAACTAAGAACATATAAAACCATGTAATATAATTTAGATGTTCATGCAGGAAACTGAGAAACTAAGGCATTCTTTTTAGTTTCAGAACGGTTTTAGCTTATATCTTAATTCCTTATTTTTTGCATGATCATTTACATTACATTTTACATAGTTTTCTGTTCTAAGTTTTAGTTTTGAATTAATTTTTATTTTTGTTTCCATGAATTCACATTTAGTATTTGAAATGTATATGTTACGTACATACATTGAAACTTGAATCCAAAAATTTTGTATTTACACTGAAATAACGTTCTTCGCATTTATAGACTTTCTTGATTGACAATTATTATAGAAGTTTACTTACCACCTATATTAATAAACAACACCTTCAAAATTGGAAAAACGGATAAAATAACGTCAAAACAAACTTTGTAAACACACGATTAACTATAAAATTAAAAAGGTTAGGTCCAGTGATGACGTATTCGTCCAACTTGAGCGAAGCGAACACAGAGTTAAATGGAAATAAGCAATCCTGTAGGGTGTATAATCGTTGGACTTTGCTGACGATGTAGTAGTAGTGAAAAGACATTAAAAGGAAATTTAAGCATATGGAAAAATGTGATAGAAGAAGAGGGCATGGAGATCAATACAAATAAAGCCAAAATACTGGTAATGAGAAACCAGAATACTGCTAATAGTGAACCCAAATATCAATACAGAAATTAGGATAGACAATGCTTAAATCGAACAAGTAAAATATTTGGAAGTAACGGTCGAAGAATCTGAAAATGAGAAGCAGAAATAAATGATTTCATGCTTGAAAAGGGACGATAGTTACTAGTGTTCTTTTTCGCCGCCCTTTCGCAGGTGCACAATTATAGCTATTTCTGGACATTTTGGGAAAAGACCTTTTTCAAAGAATTCCTTGATTTGGAAACTTGAAAACCACATCTGGGATATTTGAAAATAACTTTGCTGATAACCAATCAATGCCACAGGGATTTTTGTTTTGAATATCTCACTAACCTTAACGAAATAATTGGAAAGTTTATTTGGATCGAGATCAATGGAGTTTGATGACCAAGTACTGTTCCTTAAATTTTCAGCTCTAGAGATGCAATTGTTCTAATAGTTTTGTTCAATAGATTCGATATTTTTCCGGTACAATATTTTATATTTATGGACACAAATGAGTATGTGAGGGTTTTTTGTGAATTTTTGAATGTACACGAGCGATTCAAAATGTTTAGATGAAATACGTGTTCCTTTAGTAGACCATGATTTGGGTTGTTTAGTTTTACCGTTTTCACGAAAGCGAAGAGGAAATTATGTATTGAAACACCTGATAATTTTATTAAGAAAGTCCAAAAATGTAGAGTAAATATCTTCATATGTTTAAAGAAATGACAGAAGAGGATAAAAATTATTAACACTGGAAATTGCAGTTTTCCTATCAAGGAGGAACAGGGGTGGAGCCAGAGTCAAAGTTACAGGGGGACATTCTACAGGGGCGCATTTTTTACTATAGAGTTCCGTGAAAATTTCGACAAGGGAGGATACGGGATAACTGATACATTTTAATCAGTCCTCAGCTATCCAACTATACCACTTTCTGTTTATATTTTAGTGTTTAGATTCTATTCAAAAGTCTCCTCCCCCCCTCGTATCTTTTGAACGGCTACACTTACATTAATTAAATTTGGAGGGTGAAAATAAAGTGTTGTAAACTTCTCTACGAATGGTAACAGGTGACGTAATAGTAATAGATGCCGTCACAGTGCCACTCTGGCCAATGATTTTAAATAAGACCTTATGGCAAGTAATATCTCGTTTGTAAGGTATTGACATTGGCTACATAGCCATATTAATTTTGTTTGGGTTTAAACTAATTTTGACGGATACATTAAATAGATACCAAAATTATTGAAGTTATTTTTTTAAATTAAATTGATCAAATATCAACAATGGATTCTTATAGCAAGTGTTCGAAATGTGCTCCGTCTACTTTCTGACAGTGATACATCCTATTAGTAAACTCTTGTCGTACTCGTTCGAATATGTCAGCTGAAATTGCATTGCATTCTTCAATAATTCTTTCTTTCAAAACGCCAATGCTATCTGGTGCCGTAGTATAAACCTTGGATTTCAAGTACCCCCATAGAAAAAAATTTAATGGTGTCAGATCTGGTGACCGAGGTGGCCATTCTATAGGACCTCGCCGGCCGATCCATCTACCTCGATATTTTTCAACCAGGTAACGTCTTACTGCACCATAATAATGTGCAGGAGCTCCATCTTGTTGGAATGTTATTTCCAGATGGCCGAATTCATCTGGATTATCTTCCAGAATTTCAAGAATTAACGGCTCAATTGCATTTTGTAACATCTCCAGATACACTTCACCGCTTAAATTTGAATTCAGGAAAACAGGACCAACTATGTGGTTTCCCAAAATATCTGCCCAAACATTGACTTTTCCTGGAAATTGGGTATGTTGTTCACGGATAGTGTGAGGATTTGTGTCCCTCCAATACCTTACATTATTTCCATTGAGGCAAAAAGTACTCTCGTCACAAAAACAAATTATTTTTGTTTAATGTGGGTTTAGACTAATTTTATTTGTCAT
Organism: Galerucella tenella; assembly: GCA_910591685.1. Taxonomy (NCBI): domain Eukaryota; kingdom Metazoa; phylum Arthropoda; class Insecta; order Coleoptera; family Chrysomelidae; genus Galerucella; species Galerucella tenella. Next base: position 5,646 of record CAJUYH010003137.1, on the reverse strand, counting down.
ACATTCACATAATTCGAGTCTTCTGTCGGGGTCGTCAGTCGTCATCCGAAAGGTGGTGCACCATTTTTAACTTGTATGGATGAAATTTATTTTTAGCCAACACTCTCTGTACTGTACTTTCACTCACTTCACAGATAGACGCAACTTTAGTTGAAGAGGAAGTAGGGTTTACTACCATTTCAGCAACTATATCAATTTTTTTATCATCACTAAATGTTGGTCGACCAGATCGTTTGGCATCTTGAACACTACCTGTTGCTTCAATCTTGTGAAGAAGCTCCCTCAAATAAGTTCTCGAGATAGGGCGATCTGGGTATCTCTCATCAAATAAAAGTTCCGCTTCATGGAGATTCTTTCTAGATTCACCAATTATTAGGATAGCTGCTACTTTATCGGCTTGAGTACGTACCATTTTGCCTATGTGAACTCTTAAACGTCTCGTTAAACAATAATAAAATTGAATATTCAAACTATTAGAAAAACTTTGCAAAGCAACTAATACTATTAAATTAAAAACGTCAATTTTTTGACAACTAACCAGAGGCGGACTGTAAAATCTTCAATATTCAAATGTGAAATAATAATTTTGGTATTTACCTATTTAATTTATCCGTCAAAATTAGTTTAAACCCAAACAAAATTAATATGGCTATGTAGCCAATGTCAATGCCTTTCAAACGAGATATCACTTGCCATAAGGTCCTATTTGAAATTATTGGCCAGAGTGCCACTGTGACGTCATCTATTACTATTACGTCACCTGTCTGTTACCATTCGTAAAGAAGTTTACAACACTTTATTTTCACCCTCCAAATTTTATTAATGTAAGTGTAGCCGTTCAAAAGATACGAGGGGGGGAGGGGACTTTTGAATAGCACTGTATATGGCTTGAATAATAATTTCAACTATAAACAGATATATAGACATCTTCAGGAGTTTTCAAAGTTTCGTGTACCTACCTACACTTTCTGCTCGTGAGCGAAAGCGTTTTATCTTGAAAAATCTTATTGCCCGTCGTAAAACCCGCCGTATATACTCGAATCTGAAAGTTTAACCTATAAACGGGTTTGACCCATACGATTGAAGATATTTCAAAGCCTGGGAACGGCCCTGACAGTAAGTAGACATCATTTTCTCGTTAAATAATAAAAGCAGGGTCGTGGATTGTGATTTTAGGAACATTCTAGTTAAAAATAAATATAAAGCATCATAACTAATTTGAATAATAAAATATAATATGACAAAAAGAGATGTGCTTTATTGTTATGAGAAATTTACATTTCAACGGGCCCGTTGTATCACGGTTTAATGATAACTGATCAGTTATAATTAGGTGTTTGATACAACGCGCCCATAGACAAAGCGACACAACTTAAAATACTGAGAATTGAATGCGCCAAGGTAATTAAAAAGTCTACCTTCGGCAATCTTTGTAGCTTATTGAATGTATTTGCCACTTCAGATCCTATAGGTTGATGATTGTTAATTTTTTTGGTATTGAAGTTGATGACATTTTTTTTTAGATCAGTGGTGTGCTCATAGGTGAATAAACATCAAAATATTTTCTTCTGGATTTTGGAATCAATAGAGCAAAAAAATTGAAATTTCGTATTATTTCAATACAACGACAACACTAGAGCTTCCAATTTTTTGGAGACGTTTGTGTGTATGTATTTACTTGGCTAGTATATAAACTAGTTGGATAGTATACAAACTATCCAACTGCCTGGTTATTTTGATGAAAAATCATATTTTCACTAAAATAGCTACGAGTAATGGTTGGTTTGTATACTATCCAGCTAGTTTATAAACCATACAAAATTTATCACTAAAACTCAAACCACAAGCAAATTACACAAATTAGCCATTTTTGGCTAGTTTGTAAACTATCCACATTAGTTGGATAAAGTGCGAACCTGATATTGGTAGTGATACATAATAATCAACGAGTTGCTTATTATGTATTACTAAACAAACTGATCAATTTTCTTTGGTTAATTCAGTTTAGGATAGTAAAATCCCTAGTCAAAATGGTTTATTCATTGGTACAATGTAAGATTGTTACAGGTACCTATTATTACTTCAGGAAAAGTAGAAGAAATATAACTTAAATAATACCAGGTGACAAAATATTAACAATAAAATATGTCAGGACATCAAAACCACCAAACAAAGAACAGTATTATTTGTTTAAGCAAGCTGCACTGTTGTGGCACTTACTATTACACGTATATCCAGACGCAAGACATTCACACTTTTTATTCGCACAACTCTTGTTGCAGTGACATCGCACATATCCTTGGGTTGAACCCGATACTGAAAATTTTCCTGCAGCGCTTCGTAATGTTATTTCGGTGTCCGTCTTGACATTTTCCAACTTTAAAAATTGTTGCTTACATATTTCGATTCATTGCGGGAATAGAACTGTTTAAGGACACCGTGAACAGTTCCAATTCGGTAAAATTCATCTTCTACACTCTTTATGACACCCAATTCTATGATCTGACCGACTTCGATCTACATCTGGAATGGGTACTCTCACGGACATGCCGACAGTTCCTGGTTTAAATTTCTTGCGAGAAGTTTGTAGGTAGAGACACAACTGTACACCGTCACAACACACAACACTTGACGAAACATAGCCCCACTAAATTACCCAAAGAGAATTGGATGGTTTACATACTAACCAACTCGTTGGTTATTATGTATGACTACCAATATCAGGTTCGTACTTCATCTAACTAATGTGGATAGTCTACAAACTAGCCAAAAATGCTAGCTAATTTGTGTAATTTCCTTGTGGTTTGAGTTTTAGCGATAAATTTTGTATAGTTTATAAACTAGCTGGATAGTATACAAACCAGCCATTACTCGTAGCTATTTTAGTGATAATTTTCTACTGAATATAGTAACCAATCAAATTACTTAATTTCAAGTCATGTGTCAAATTTCATCCAATCACCGCTGTATTACAGCGATAATACCCTACATGTGGTGTTTTCAGTTTGGTGTTTATGTTTTATTAAAAATTAATTAAACGTCAAACTGACAACTGGATTAAAAATGTCGGAAAGATTTGGTATTGCATCTAACGATTCAATTAATTTACCAATTGTACTTTTCACAATTGTAGTTTTAAATGAAAATGGATAATTTTTGATTAAAGCTAATAAAGTTTGTATTGAAAAGTATTAAGCAACAGATTGACAATCAATTTTTTGATATCTACAAAGTAAAAAATTATCTTATCGAATACTCCTCGGGTCTTGATAAATACTCAAAATTTTGTCGTAGAGAATCCTTCAAGCGTGTTGCTCAAAGATAATAGCCCTCGGCCTGCGGCCTTGGGCTATTATCAAGCAACACGCTTTCAGCATTCTCTATGACAAAATTATCTCGGTATTATCAAGACCCTAGGGGTATTACTACTGAAAATATGATTTTCCATTAAAATAACCAGGCAGTTGGATAGTTTGTATACTATCCAACTAGTTTATATACTAGCCAAGTAAATACTTTGACCGTAACATATATACTACAATTTTGTTTGATTAATTGATTCAGCTTAGCCTTTAGGGTTTCGTGCTATCGATTGCACTGTTTGTGGAGAGACTAGTTAGCCATATCAGGGTAAACAGTCTTTCCACAATATTTATCTTAGAGAAATAATCCATAATGCGCTCTAGTCCCAAAGGTTCATATTTCTAATAAGATAATGCTTCGCGTTCGAAGATAATATAAATAAGGCATAGTTTCCTCTTCTTCCATGCACAACCGAGAGATGGCTTTATTCCTCATAGGCCAAGAGTTACCATCAAATTAAATCTAAACTATTGGTTGAAGCATCCTTTCTGTGTTTTGTGTTTTTGTGATTATTGTCGCGTGAAAACGAACCTTATATACTATGAGCCCATGGGGGAAAAAAGTGTCGGGATTTGAAACAGCAGCAACGATAGTTTATCATACCACCATCGGCTCCAGCACTATGGCGTACATTTTCTCTTGTGCAGAAAAGCGCAGTGGAAATTTAAACTGAACATTTTATTTTTCACCCCCTGAATCCGTGATATGAAACTGTACGCCGTTTGTAACATTTGATAGTAGAATCACAGGAGATCGGTCCAGACTCTATGACGTTCAAAAATAATCGTTCGGAGAAGAAACAATTCCCCACGGCTTTTACCCAACTTTTTTGTACGGCACTTCTGTCAAATCCTTATTTATATGTTGTATAATCTACAGAAACCAATGCCGTACAGTTTGAAATCACCTTTTTAGAGTGTAGAAAGTAAGAGTTTCATAAAAATTTTCCCAGATTATTTTTGAACGTCATAGAGTCTGGACCGATCTCCTATGATTCTACTATCAAATGTAACAAACGGCGAACAGTTTCATATCACGGTTTCGGGGGGTGAAAAATGAAATGTTCGGTTTTCCACTGCGCTTTTCTGCACAAGAGAAAATGTACGCCATAGTGCTGGAACCGATGGTGGCATGATAAACTATCGTCCAAAATGGGTTTGCTGCTGTTTCAAATCGCGACACTTCCTTCCCCATGGGCTCATAGTCTATTAAACTAATCGGTCAATTTTAATCTGAGCGTAACTATAGTTTATACAAGTGACCTTGAATTTATTATGTACTGATGTGACGACTCAGTTTCTTTTCCGGATGATTGGTATTAGGCAATTTTGCGTTAGTTGTAGGATACTTATAATTATCTATATTGAACGATTTCTTATAATCGAAATAAGTTTATATCGTTCCGTCCCTGCTTCCTGTGATTAGGAAAAGAAGTATTATACGGCAATAAATCAAATAATCCCAATTAAATACGTCGCGGTCGTCGCGCAGTGTTATATAAAAGTAACACAGACTGACGACACGTGAGGTAACTCTCACAGGTTGTGTGTACATCTTTTACTCGGCCAGCAGGTCATCCATGTACCAGGTCAGTCATTTACGGTGTTGCCGATTTCTTTCTTTTGGAATAACAACACTAGGAGTTGACTCCGATACTATTTATTGTTAAAATAGCTGTGTTGTTTTCAAAAATCTTCTGAATTGTGACATACTTTCATAGTTTCTTTCTTTTTATAGTTCATTGAATTTTAATATGGTAATTGTTTTTGGCTATACTTATGAGACACGCCTCTTTTGATTACGCGTTATTTTGAATTTTGTATTCGATATTTTAGACTTTAATAACTATAATTGTTCAGTTTATGTCATTCTTTCCATTTGGGGGGCAAGTATTTAACAAAAAATCGAGCTGATCACTGTATGGATCACGTTGGATGGGACCAAAAGCTGGTGGATGAAGTTTATTACTACATAGTTATATACCTATATATATATATATATATATATATATATATATATATATATATATAGTAAACTATTTTCTTGGGGAATGCGGCAATGTTATTTATTATCATTTGACAAAAAACATGAAAATGAGATGAGAATCAAGGGATTACATAGGAGAATTTTTTTATTGATTTTATAATATTTCATTCAACGATAATATAAGTATAGTGAGCATTTTGTAATATCCTTTACTAATGTACTGAATATTCAAAGGAATGTTTCCTATGACAACAACAAATTGTCATAAATTTAAGATATATGCCATATTAAATATAT
>CAJUYH010003136.1:0-34619 GCA_910591685.1 Galerucella tenella | reverse complement strand
TGTAAATAAATATCTTCAAAAGCATGGAAATCTAAAAAGAATACACTCCTTTTCTTTGCTGTCTGTTTGTGTCCTAATTAATCACCATAATATACAGTATTTATATATAAATAGAAAAAAGAAGATATGATATTACAAATTAAAGCTTTGGTATTATTAGTGGTATGTAGTCGTAATGTTTTTTTAACTTAAAATCAGTATAACTGTGCAACAAGAAAAAGAAACCAAGAACACTATATGTGCCGATCTTTACAATAAACAATTCAATAGTGGAGAGTTCCCTAGATTTATCTGTTCATTGACGACTTTTAAAAGAATAAGAAACCTGGTCGTTTCTTATTCTTATCACAAATAGATATGTACTATTTCTAGTTCAGTGTTAGGTCTCAAGTAGATGTTTTGCGTGATGTGATTTATCTAGTTGTTTTAATCTGTAAGTGTTCATTGTGTTTAATTTCAAAATTTTTAATAGTTTGACCAATAAACAGTGTGGAAACCAATTAGGGAATAAAATTCTTCAAGTCATTATTTTAGAAAATTATAAAAAATGCCGAGACACATCAACTTTTGAATTGAGTTGTGCGTTATGTAAACATAAATTTAAATGTACAGGGTGATTCACGCAAGTATGCCATATAGTCGGTGTTGTTTTTTTAATGAAACACCCTGTATATTTGCATATTTTTGAAATGCTCTTAATAAACCGATTCCAACAAACTGAATAATGTATGGTCAATTATGAATTATACAGGGTGAAATTTTAAAGTTAATAATTTATTGCACTTGAAATATTGGTACTTTTTTAAATTAGCTAAATATGGATTTATCAAAAATCTGAACTAACTAATTATTAGACGTATTTGTATATTAAACAAAACCTGCTACGCCCATGAATTTTATCATAAATACCTGAAAATTGTCTAAAAACGCCAATAATTAAACAAAATCGTTAAATAATGTGGATTTTTTTAAATCGATAAATAATGTGGATTGTTTTCTATTCTGTCAGTTGTTGATGTGTTGACAGTTTATACTGAAAAAGTAAAATCTTTGTCAAACACTCTTTCCTTGTCGACATAACAATGAAATATTTAACTGAGAGTCACCGAATTGAGATTTTAATGATGATCGGGTACGGGGATAACTGCAGAAGTCAAGTTGAAGTGGCAAACTTATTATTTAATCACAGGTTTCCCGAATTGCCTAATATTTCACAAAGTACTGTGTCTAAAATTCATGCACAATTCAGAGAACTTGGACATGTCAAACCATTGAAAAGAAAAACACACTTCGTTGAAGATGATGTGAAAGTGGATATTTTGTTAAGTGTCGGAGAGAATCCAACTTCAAGTACACGTCAAATTGCCCGTGAAAATAATTTTGGTCATACAACTGTTCTAACATGTCTTCATAAAGAAAAACTTCATCCCTACAAATTAACTTTTGTACAGGAGTTAACAGAAGACGATCCAGATCGTAGAATGGATTTCTGCGAAAGATTGATGAATAAGCTGAACAAAAATGAGATAGCTCTTGGTACCATTCTTTTTTCTGAAGAATCAACATTCACATTGAATGGAGAGGTAAACCGACAGAACTGTAGATATTGGTCAGCAGAGAATCCTAATTGGATGCGTGAGACACATACTCAGTACCCTCAAGAGGTGAACGTTTGGGCCGGTATCATAGGCGACCATATTATGGGTCATATTTATAGATGGAAATTTGACAGCTTAAAAATATTTAAATATGCTTAAAAATGAAGTTATTCCCGCGTTGGCAACGCAATAGATCCTAGCTTACCGAATGAAAATGTTTGGTTCCAGCAAGACTGGGCAACACCCCATTATGCTTTAATGGTAAGAACTTATTTAGATGAAATCTTCCCCAATAAGTGGATTGGACGAAGAGGTACTATTGAGTGGCCAGCTAGATCGCCAGACCTTACGCCGTTAGATTTTTTTCTGTGGGGTTATCTCAAGAACAATGTATATTCAACACAACCCACTAGCATTGTAGACCTCAAAGACAGGATAACTACAGAAATACGGAATATTTCACCTCAAACTTTAAACAAAGTTAAGGAGGAGTTCTATAGGAGACTGTGCTATTGCCAACAACTATGTGGAGAACATTTTGAGTATTTATTTCAATGTATTAAAATCAAATACATCAGGTATTTTATGTATATGTTTAATAACTGTGAAAATAAAAAGTTCACCCTGTATAATTCATAATTGACCATATATTATTTAGTTTGTTGGAATCGGTTCATTAAGAGGATTTCAAAAATATGCAAAATACAGGGTGTTTCATTAAAAAAAACACCGACTATGGCATACTTGCGTGAATCACCCTGTACATTTACATTTATGTTAACATAACGCACAGCTCAATTCAAAAGTTGACGTGTCTCGGCATTTTTTTTAATTTTCCAAAATAATGACATAAAGAATTTTATTCTATAAGTGGTTTCCACACTGTATATAGCACTATATTCTGAATATTAAAGTTTATATATCCATTTTAACACTCAACAAAAAACCCCACTTTTATCTTGCAGATATACCAACCCCGTTTAACTTTGAAGTGTAATTCAATGTCTTTCGTGGCACAAAGCCAGGGAAGTAGTTGTTGCCATAATTAATAGTTCTACTAGTACCTTTTTTTTGTCGAAATAATTGACCGTTTGGCTTATACAGGTTGCGAAAAGTCTATTCGAGCCATGAGATTTACACAAGTACGACAAGGAAAATATGAGCAAAACTATTTGAAAGAGAGAGAAGAATAATTGTGCGCAGTCAGCTGTAGCCAAATATATTTATCTGTAAAAAGTATTCCCAATTTTTGTCGCAACAATGTTAAATACCAATAATTGTTAAATCGAAAGCAGTGTATAGATTTTATTTATTCCAGATTGTAATTTCTCTTGAACTATATTATTTTATTCTTATCTGTGTTGATCTCACTCGTTTTTCAAAAGTCAATAATATCCCCAATCTCGAATTTCTCCCAATTAATACACCGTTATCCCGTATTAAATGTTAAATGCAAAATAAAATAATTATTCCTTAGAAAGTACCAAACATTTTAAACTGGCAACGCTGCTTTTAGTGATGAGCAAAATTGGTCTTGGTCTTGGTCTTGCGAAAAAGCAAGACCGAGACCAAAACCATTCTTCGACTCGCAAGACCAAGACCAAGACAGAATGAACAAGAACAAGACTAATACTTTCTTTATATTAGACAATGCTAATACCAAGACCGACTATGCAAGACCAAGACTAAATACGCAAGACTCAACCAAAAATTCTTTTTCACAGTTAGTAACTATATGAGATAAAATATTTGTAACAGCGTCAACATATGCTGCAATACTGATTGATTCTAAACGATCTATTCACAATCCATCTTTGAATAACAATAAGAAATAATGTCTTAATGAACTTTTTTTAATTCAAAGATAGTAAATTTAGGTTTAAAAATGTTTGTTGCATAAAAATAAAATGTTTACAAAATGTTTTGAAAGATGTTCGTTAAGAAATTATGGCAAGACCAAGACTAAAACCAACAACAAAATAACCAAGACCGAGACTGTTCGAGTCTTGGTCTTGGTATTGCTTTGCTCATCACTAGCTGCTTTTATATCAGATTGGTAGCTGGAACTGAAAACACGCCCAGCGCCGACTGCGAACAATTATTCTTTTCTCTATCTCAAGTAGTTTTGCTCATATTTTCCTTGTCGTACCTACTTGTGTATATCGTCTGGCTCGAATAGACTTTTCGCGATCTGTATATGATGATCTCAATAATTTAACTAAAATTTCTCACAATTAATATAAAAACCAATAAAAGCAATTATTCCCAACAGTTACATCTCATTTAACAACATTTAAATGGTAATTAAACTTCCATTTTGTAAAAATTTACTTCAAAGACCATTAAATCTATTGATAGTCTTATTCGAAGAACGGTTGATAGGTAGTTAACTGCTTCTATTTGTTTTCTAATCATTGTTAAACATATTTGAAGTGTATCTTCAATACACATAAGATACAGGAAATGTTGCATTTCGTTCAAGAAATATTCCATTGATTTAAAAATAATCACAATTATCTGACTGTCGTGTTAAGAAGTTCACAATGAATACTTTTAAGTGACTAGGCCAACTAAAATGGATTGAAGATTATATATCAGGTTAGACAAATAATTATAGTATATTATTATCAAAATAGTGTTTCTTAATAAGCTAAATATGTTTGGTAATATAATAATTAGATCTGAATCGTAATAGACTTGCGAGTCGCAGTGGATAGTGAACAAATCTAACCTAATTAGGTGATTTTTGTTTTGTTTCATTTTTACGCAGAAAAATGACCTTTTTTCAGTCAATCAGTCTGTATAACATTTACCGTTATAATCTAACCAAAAAAATAGGACACTGTAGCAGAACAGCGTCAGTCAAAATAGCTCTGGACAAAAACAGTGCAAGACAAAATGGCGCTGGACAAAATAGCTCCGCACAAAAATAGCGCAGAACAAAAACAGCGTCAGGCAAAATAGCATTGCGGCTAAATAACGCCTGTTGAAATATCCTTAGAAAATTAACTATAAAAAGGGGGAAGAGTTACTGGGGGAGTTGGAAAAGAAGGAGGTGTGGAGGGCAGGATTCGGGAAGCCCAGAATACTAGGGAGATAGGGAAAATAAGAGGGATAAGGTCGGTAGAGGAGTGGGAAGTAGAGGAGTGGGGGAGAAATGTTAATGTAAGGAAATCCCCAGGGATAGATGGCATGAGAGGTGATATGGTGAAGAGGCTGTTGGATGACAATGGGGAGTACTTTTTGGAACTGTTTAACAGGATACTGAGGGAGGAGGAGCTCCCGGAAAGGTGAAAGGTGGTCAGGGTGATCCTTGTGAAGAAGACGGGTAGGGATGGGAAGCGGGCGGGGTACTACAGGCCCATCAGCCTGCTGTGTGGATTGGGTAAATTGATGGAGGGGATAATAAAGGTTAGGGAAAACCACCATTGGTTTGTGGAAGGGAAATCATGCATCTCAGCGCTGGGCAGGGTGGCTAGCAAAGAGCTAGGCAGGGTAGCTGTATGTGTAAGAAATTGGCCCTGCTTGTGTTCTTCGACGTGGGGAACGCGCTCAAGCGTTTAACAGTGTCAGTTGTGTCTGGGTACACATGAGTTTCCCATCTCGGCCAAAAAAAAAGAAAATTAACTATTAAAATATGGCTATTTTGTCCGCCGCTGTTATTGCCCTGCGTTATTTTTGTGCGACGTTATTTTGTGCAGCGCTATTTTGACTGACGCTATTCTGATACAAAAGCCAAAAAAATAGACCTGTGACCAGCTTGCCTGATATTTAAGGGTTATGGTGCTGGAGTAGGTGTCCAAAAATACTTCAATTAATGTTTTTGTTTCATTTAGATTAATTTATTTTGCAGGTAACGAACATACAATGAAACTCGCATGAAAATGGCACTAAGTCGTGATGAAGAAGCCTCAGAAACTCAAGACCCCCTTCTTGATAATTCAGTATCTTCGACTCACGACGAAAAACAACTAAAATGGAGGATCTTAACATACATAGACATCTTTTTAACCAGTACGGTATTATGTTTCTTCATCGTTGCCTGCTGGACGGGCACATGGACTCTCCTAGACATTTACGGGGAATATTTTCCCGTTTACGAGAGCTTCGCGCTATCGATATTTATACATTTCGTTTTCGCGATGAGTCAAAAGTTTTTCCACAATTTACTTGTGGAAAAACCATCGAAAAGTGTTTTGACCAAATGCGTGAATTGGTTGCTCCATAAAGTCTATTTTAAGATTTTCTATATCGCCGGGATAATGAACTGGAGATCTGGATCTATCATATTCGAACAGGCGTTTGATATCAATTTGGATAGTAGGATTAGTGATTTGGGCGTTATTCTCAGCTTAATTGCGACTTTTCTTTGCTGCTCTATTCTAATGTGGCTGGGGGCGATGTGTAACGTAACTTCGGCTCCAATGCAAGTTTCGGTGGACTGCAAATCGGAGACGTTCCTTTTCAACTACAAATTTTTCAAGGTGAGTACTTTTTATTAACTCTAAATAGCTTACAAAATGGCGAATGGGATGACTTATTGACCTCTCAAAGCCGCGAACTGTTATCTATTGTTATTCCAAATATATTGGCAATTTTTCGTGAGTGTTGAGGATTGTTGACTCTCCCAGTAAGTTGGTCTCACTATGGCAGTGTACATCCAGCTTAGTATTTTTGGGTTACAGCCCCAGTTTCTTCCACTTCCTGCACACCACTAGAGCAATTTTTTCCTTGTATGGTATCTCCTTTTCGTGTTTGTTCCACAGAAGTTTACTGTCTAGAGTCAAACCTAGATACTTGACTTCTTGTCTCCATTCAATCTCGTTCCCATCAAGTTTTATGGTTTTGAGGTTGAGTTTTTTTTTCTTAGTAGTCTTTGTTAAATCCAGCATATTTATTTTCAATTTAATAGTAAAGTAATAAGCGTGTTTTTATGTAGGGGCAAAAAACTTGAGGAGAATGATTGATTTGCAAAGATTAGATTGGAATTTAACTTTAAATTGCTAATTTTGTGTAGGTACTTACGAAAATTTATAATAAATGAATCAAATTGTTAAAAATAACTATTAACAAGGCAGTGGACCTGGCGCAAGCTCTCCAAAATACAGTATAGGTTTATCAGTAGGTACAACTGTAAGTGACGCAAACTCTCCAAAGTACAGCTGGATTGTGTGAACAGGAAATGCAACTATAAATTGATATTTTCAATAACGTTGAATATGAAAGGACCTGTGAAAACAGTAATCATTGCAATGATTAGCAAATACCAAGTTACCGTATATAGGCAATATCTCGCTTATTTGACAAGATAGTTAATAGAATAAAAAGTGAGGGGTAGTGAAACGTTATATTTGGCCACTATCATTGGAATATTTAAATATCCACCGGACGGCGAGTAGCCAGTCCTTTTTCCTTACCAACATGTGATTCTCGTCGAGAACCTGTAGTTGGTGAGGATCAGTATAAACTGATATTGGTCAAATATTTCAATTCTTCTCTCCCATAGAGAGAGAAATTAAGAACACACTACCAATATGTAAATTCTTTTTCGAAGCGGAGCATGTGAACAGGAAAGGGATACGCAACGTATGTCCATTGCTCATCGCATGGTTCAATTTAATAGCCAGTAGTAAGAATATGCTTTCTTTTAACTGTGAACCATGAAACGATAAGGTCAACACTTTTAATTTCTTGCGAGAGGTTTACCTCAAACTTTTTTTTCTAAAGTGCATTCAATGTGAATGCACTTTGTACCTGCCAATTTGTACATGACATTCCGAACGAAGAGCTTTCGATGAAGTAGTTTCTATGAGGTAGTTTCCATGAACTAAATTCACATGGATTAAAATCAGACACCTAGGACCTGTCCGAAGAAACTAAGGAAAGTAAAACAACGTAAAACAACCAATAACGTGAACAACATAAAACAACAAACATTCACGGTGATATTAGTCTTAAAATCATTATACAACTTGTAAATTTAACAACGTTGTTCATATTCCTTCCCTTCCAGCATTTCCAGGTTTGTTGATAGAGTGTTGTGAGGTGAAAAACAAGTCGAATAATATTATTCAGGGTGGCGCCCACTTACCTTTCTTGATTAACTTCAATTACATTCCTTAACTTGATTTATTTACTTATTAAATTCATTTGGTTTCTTAACTTCATCTATTATCTCATTAACTTCAATAACTTAAATAAACTAGGATTTTTTCATAAGCCATTAGGAGGGTACTTCAATGCCATTCAATGTAGTTTTTTATTTATTAATTATCTTGACAAATAATCGAGATATTGTCAGTATACAATAGCGTGGGACACCCGGTATATGCAATATGTGATAAAATAACTTTACAAATCAAATTACTCTGTGGGAATATAACTGTAACTTGTAAATACATGGAGAATGCTAAATGAAATAATAGTGGCGAATCGTTTTTGTGTCGTATGTTTATAATCTTATATTGACCGTAACTTGCTTACCAATTTTCAGCGTTATAGATAATAAAGAGTTCTTTGTCACTGATTAGTTTTATATACATAGTCGTTACAGATTAATTGACGGAACTGTTTGTGTCAATATTATAGAGAGCATCAACATATCTTGAATATTTTACATAAAAATAATTATTAAGAAAATCAAAACATGTGCTATATTTAACACAAAATGATTGCGTGCGTGTTGTACGAAATATATTGTTCGAAAACAAGAAATATTGTAATTCTGTTATATGAAATATATGATGTTGGAACTTTTTTTTCGGAGTCACGTGTCTTTAATCAATTTAATTTAAAAGATAATTTTATATTATTTCAATGAAATTGTAAACTTGTTTACATCCTAAGACTAATGAGATAAGAAATTTTAGATTTTGACGGTTTCACAACAAAACCGAATATAAAAAGTTTTTCCTAGAGAGATTGCGGAAAATATAGGTTACGTGTCAATTTGAATACTTACAATCAGCTATATCTTATGAAAAAATTTCTCAACTTTGGTCGAGGTGAAAGGTGGGAAAAGATAAATAAAATGACCTAGAACACAACTAATAAACTCTCTACGCCTAAGCTACCCCAAATATTTTGAAAAATGCTATTCAGTGGTATCTATAAAAAGGATACAGGGTGTGTCAGTAATTGGAAATATAGCTATTTACGTAACAAGTCCCGAAATTGATATTTTACGGGATGGGCAGTGTCCAGGGCGAGTCGTAGACGAGTCCTGGAAGCCTGCTAGTCCCGTAAAATCACATTCGGCTAGCGTTACGTACAATATTTTTTCTGCACCCGTTAGTAGATGAAATATAAAAATAATAATAGGGATAGATAGGTACTTTAAATATTACTTATGTACATTAATTGTACAATTATAACAGTTAGCAACTTCACTGATTTCATGTGGAACAATTATTTCCTCGTTACTTTCGTTGTCGATTTCCATTTCTGGATCGGAAAATTGAAATAGTATATTAAAGTATAAGTGTGATATTAAGGTCTTTAAAACACGCGCGATTTTTCAAGCACGATGGCGAAGCCGGAGTGCTCGAAATAGAGCAAGTGTTTTGAAGACCAGTTATCCACGAATACTTCACGCTATTTTTTTTATTGGTGCACTTTGGAATTATAAATACTGGTCTATAACTACTACAACAACAAGAAATGGAAATCATAGATGGAAATAAGAACTAAATGTCAAATGGTTGAATTCGTGATGTATGATGTATACCTTGCGTTGTTATGGAAATGAGAAAAACATAAACTAATTGGTATTTTGATGGAAGTTCAACCTTATTGAGTTCTGTGAATGTCAATAGTATTAATTCCCATATGTTGTTATTCCTAGCTTTCCGTGGCCTTATTTTTGTTTGTGACATATTAAAAAGTCTTGAAGGGCCCCTAGACAAGAAGCGTGTGTTATATCCCTGTTGTATCATTAGGTTTTTACGACTTTTCTTTCTTCTAGTATATAGGCGTGAGTGAGATTTATTTTTTTATTTTTGTTTATATAATTTTTTTCCTGATGCGACTGGCTGAATGACGTGAGTCCAAGCCAAAAAAAAGTAGTATTAATTTAAATACCATTTCCTAAGATTTGAAAAATCGAAATATTAATATTTCAAACAATACCAACGGCACTTTCCATTTTAATTTATAAATTTGACATTGTTAAATATTGTTCGAATAAAATAAGTTCTGGCGTTACAAACTACTCCTGTCAGATCAATAATAAAAAAATTGTCATTTAGACATGATTTAGACCATAGATTTAGACTTCGTTTCTCGAGTTGTTGATGTTGCCACGGTAACTTTGAAACACGCGCGTTTTTTAAAGTTCGATTTAAACACGCTGAGGCGTGCTTTAAATAGGCCAATAAAGAAAATACGGTTGAACTATCAACAAATTTATTTTGACAAGCGATTTCATAATAAAAATTCCGTAAATGTCATTGCTAAAGCCGTCTACAGATATTGAAAATTATTCCGAAAGTAAAACATCGTCCCAAAAGTAAAAATATCGTCCCCAAAGTAAAACAAAACATTCCGAAAATAGCTACTTTCGGTACGATTTAGAGGAGCGGATCACCCCCAAAAAGTCGTTTAGAAAATGAAAAACCGACCAACCTCGTTCTAGTCGCTAAGAACAGTCTATCTTTATATTTTCGAGGGTGCTGAACACGAATATGACATTTATTTTTTTATAAAATTGGGGGAAGGGCGGCACGGGGCGAGCATGGGCAAGCTGAGCAACTCTCGTTGGATCCCGCCATACACGTATTCGAAGGCTATCTTGTACCAAACAAATCCTTGTCTCGTCGGAAAAAAAACACCGAATTCCAAAATTCTTCAGGCAAGGCCGCGTATTCTTGAGCCCACTGTAGTCGGCGAACTCTGTGCTCAGGTTGTAGTCTGGGCACTCTTATTGGTCGGCGACACCTCAAACCTGTCGCAAGTATTCGTCTTCGTAATGTCGAGATCGATACTTGAACTCCCAACGCATGTCTCATATCTCTTTGGAGTGCTGGTATTGCCATGGTCGGGTTTCTTCTGATAGTTAAGTGGATATAGCGGTTCTACCGCTGATTAGTAACACGCCTTCTACCGCTTCTAGGTCTATCACGAAGATAATTGGTCTGGAGATACCGGTTCCATACACGAGACACATTGCCAAACGCCAACTCTGTTTGCCACGAACCTTTGAGAATGACCTTCTTCAACTGAAGCCACTATTCTTGCACGGTCAATCTCACTTATGACTTGACGATTCATGTTTGCTCTTAGAATCGTAAAAATCAAATGCCTTGAATGTTAAAATTATCGCACTAAAAATGTTATCTTACAAAAAATACTGTATACATATATGTATACATCTGTATATTGCAAAAAATATGGAACATATTGAAATGGTAAACATTGAAAAACAAGCCAACAAAAAACTTGTGAATCTATGATAGTCTGAAGCGTAGAATTTGACTATCTTCAGAACATTGTCAGTTGTCTTATTAAAAAAATGTGTTTCTTCTTCTGCATGTGCCTTAAAACTGGCAACTACAAATTTTGTGGATATTTCTGTATACAGATTGTCTCATAGATAAGATAAATGTCAATTGAAAGCATTTTTAAAACATTGAAAATGTTATAATCTAGTGTTGAAGAAAGGATGAGATGAAGAAAAAAAGAGGAAATCATAAGACCAATATAGGAAGTGTGGTTTACTAAGTATAAAGAGAGATAGCTCCCTCCGTTGGAAGAATGGATAAAAGGATAATTGAAATTACTATAAATTAAACAAAATGCCACAAATACAGTTGAGTGAAATTTGTGGAAAAGGATATGTAAAAACATTCAAATGTTTCTTGTCTACAAATAGATTGAGATAAGATCAGCTCTCAGCTTTGAATTTTAGAACGGAGATAAGAATATATTTAAAAGGTCTATTTATAAATATTACACATATAAATTACCAAATTTTGCACGCAAACAAATGCTTCAGAGATGAAAGTGGGGAACAGACGAAGCCAAAAGCAAAAAGAGGAAGAGTTTAACCAAAATCAATTGCAGAAATTTTTATGTCATATGCGTAGAAATATATTTTGCTGAAAGGGAAGATCGCTGGTGTATGCTATGAATAGCAGAGGTCCCAGAACAGAACCCTGAGGCACTTCACTAATTGTTATTCTGATAATGCTTCTCCTATTTCTAACTTTAAATCACCTATCCGATAAAAAGTTCTACAGATGCAAGAGCCCTCGTAACCCAAACTGATCCAGCTTATGTAGAAGTCTTGGTTTAGAAACTCGATCAAACGCTTTGGAGAAATCTAATTTAAGTATACAACTGATTAGTTAAGATTGAGCCGCCAAGGACAAATCTATGTTGTTGTGAAGGAATAATCTTTTCCTGGAGAAGAAATTTGGTTATTTCTTCTGAAATGTTTATAATCTATTGTTTGATTATACCTGAACCACTTTATTTATATTTGACTAGTATTTCTTACTATTTACTACAATTTTCACGAAAGCGTGAAAAGGCACACGACTCGTATATAAAGACATCTCCGACGCAATTATCAATTACTAAAAGTACCACCATGTTCACTCCAGTTGTGCATTGTTTCCAACATAAATGACTTAACGGTACAGAAACTTTCAAGATCACAAATGAATTTTAATATACCTAGTCGAATCTTCGTCATTACAATGTCAGTGAAACAAAAATTAAATGAAATACAATAACAATGAAACGTAAACAAAAATCAACTGATTTTGGGTTATATAAAGAACCAGCAAGTAATAAGAAGGGCATTTTGATTGTCTGCGGAAGTGTTATAATTGGATTTGCCATTATTTTAACGGTACGTATTAATTTTATAAGTTACTTTTTTTTTATTTGGGCAGATTTATTTGAAATGTTCCTTTCGGCTTGTTATTTTTTTAAATCTTAAAAAACTGATTTTATTCATTATGTATATTTAGGTATACTTAGTAAAAGTTTAATACGCAAGAAAAACTAGGTCTTATTTCTATCACAAGTTTGTAGAACTGTCTATCGTAGTATTATTGGTCTATTTGCAGAGAGAATAATAATTGAAAACCTTTCAATATCCTTAGGGAAGTTATTTCATGCTAAATATCTGCAACGACAATTTCTATGATCTTGAGGATCTTTTTGTTTTCTCTTATCAACAATATTCAAACAGATAATCACACGTTCATCAAAGTTCTTCCAGTTTCTAATGAGTTACACCTTGCCTGTACATTTGAAGTATTTTAAAATCTGTACGTGTCAGCAATCAATTATACCGATAGCACTGAAAAACGGAATGTTTTCTTGCCTGCTGTACATTTATTAATTAATTGTTGAAATGAGCAAAAAGTAATATTAATATTTTCCTCTTTAATAGCAAATCTTAAGCACTAAATATTTTCTAATACAAAATTACGGATTTATTTTTATAATAAGGATATTATATAAACAAGTACATTCAGCAAGAAAACACAAAAATTCAATTCTATAGCTAACCAAAGGGGAATTGGTCAGTTCCTTTTGAACGAATTTAGTAAATTTTCTTCTCATCATCCATGTAATCAATTTCCTTTCAAATATTATGCCAGTCTCTATACCAGAGTCCGTATATATTTTACTCTCAAATGTATATATTGAAAGATTTGAAAGACAATAGATTAAATTTAAGACATAAACCAAACTCCAAACTTGGTATTTTACAACATTTATAAAAATTTTTAATAAAGGTATCCTGCAGCTGCTTCTCTTTTTACTGTTTTAACCTTGTCAATCCAAAAAATACGCGTTATTTAAAGATCAAAACTCAAGATTTAGTGGCCCTATTATTCTGGTGGCTAATGAGTATATTTAATTGAATTTGTGATAAATATCTGCTAGATTATCAATAAGTATCACAAAATTACTAAGATGCTGGATAAAAACTGTGAATTGATTCATTTTAAAAATTCAAGTCTATTTTTTACTTATCTTTTCAAATTCATATCCCGAACATTTTTCGAAATAATTAATATTTAAAAATAAACCTTTGTGATAAAGAATCCTATTAATTTAAATATATATTTCTCCAATTACCCCTGTATAGCTTGAAATAAAATAAGCTTTTCGAACTTCTCTGGTATCTACCGGACTCGTTATTGACAACAAAAGTGAGTCGTAAACATAATTTATGAGAGCGGCGACCCTTTGGGACAGCAACTTGAATCAAACCGCCCTGGAGTGAAACATCTTATATTTTTATTCTGTATTCTTTGGCTTTGTTCACTTTGGACTGCGTTGGTGAAAGTTTGATCCACATATCTTTTAAGTATTTTGTTAACAGACAAAATCGTCTAATCTGAACTATTCCACTTGAAAAGCACACAAGTAGACTAAATAATGCACAAATTCACTCGAATATGCTTTAAAACGAAAGTTAGCATGCAAATGGACAATTTTGCATTCGAAACACTGTGTCTGACTTTCTTCTTATTTCTTAAAATATAATTTTTTCACTTTCTTCAAATCTAATACTTAATTTGAGTTATGTTTGCCTTTGTCCTTGTTGCTACAGTTTCTCTTAATCCTGCACAAATATGAAGAAAGTAAATTTAAAATTGTTACGTCCAACCGATTAATTAAATATTTCGAATATTGTAGGCTGCTTGTATACTAATTTTTTTGGGCGAGCCGAATCAAGTTTCAAATGACTCTACTACAGAATCTCAGATATACCTAGATGCAATAAAAGAAGCCGGAAGACCTTTTGAAGTGAAAGATTTAGGTCCACCACCTCAAGAATTCGTTCCAAACACATCAAATCAGACATATTTTTATAAACAACATCAATATCCGAAAAATATACAACAAATCATATCATACATAACCAGTAAACCAGCAAACGATGTATTCGAAGGTAGTAATTTAAATGGCGAAGAAGAATTACAGTCTGCAAGTAATGTTCACGCTTCTATTTCCACGCCGGATCAATTTTATTCATTCAAACCACGGGACATTAGTGAAGTTAATTTATTAGCTAATGACCATGTTAGATTTTCACCACCAGTTTGGAAGAATTTTCGAAAGTTTAAAAAACTTCCCATACCAATTCAATCAGCTGTAGAAACTTCTACGAGTCCAAATTTAATGAAAAATTCATACGCAAGCTATCAACCAAAGCCAGTAAAAAATAATCTCAGTTTGAATAAATTAAGAAAGCAGAACGTTCCAGCTTTTTTAAGAATTCCAAGTGCTGTTAATATACCAAAAGTTATCAACGAAACAAGGTCAAAGCTTGCAGATGTTGTAGCCACAGTGCGAAAGCCGCTTTTAGTTAACATCAACATTGCTCCGATGGAAGGTGATCATAGAAATTTGCAGAGTCCAGATGATTCTGTAATAGATGATGCGATGCATTTACAGCTGAAAGTGTATCCTGATTTGGCACTTTTTCCCGAATATCGAAGAGCTTATTCAAGGAAAAAAAATGTTATACCACTCCAGTGAATTGTTAAATAAAATATTATTAAATTATAAATAATACATCCAACTTCTTACCGAAGTATTAATTTAAAAAAAGAAGAATTGATAAATATTCTAGCATAGTAAAATTAAATTAAATAAGCTACTGAATCACTAATATAATGTATAAAAACAAAAGGCAAAGTACAATAAACATATTTACCTAAAAAAAATCTTGAGAGTTTACACAATAAAGATAAACTTAAAATTATTGTATTGTTGATAACCCTATGCGATTTATAATTTATTTTTATTTTGTAATCCTACTAATCCTAAGTGTTAATATCATAATCTGATGAAACAATTTAAATTTTCATTCAATCATTTTCTTATTTTTTCAAAATTACTACCCATTCCAAAACTAAATACATTGATAATAGGTTATTTCAAGAATAGGAAGAAGAAGCGGATGTAAAGATTGTTAGGGAACTTTCAAAAAAATCGGAGAATAGAACTTGATTTATGTTTCAGGTGCTTCTAAACGGTCAATATTTTTAGTGCAATATGTAGAGCTGCAATAGCTGACAATATTTTCAGTGTGTCTCGACCATATAGCTACACATGTTTTGTGTTGCCTATGCATTTAATTGGTTGCAGCAAGAGTTGCCAGATGATCGCTTGGCCAGCGAAAATACCCTTTTACTTTGTTTTGGTGTTCGTTTGTTGTTGTAATGAAAATTTTGGAGGTTATAGGTCAAATGACGTGGCACATGGGAGAGGACACACAGAGATAAGGCATGTGGATGATGACATTTTCAAAAAGCCAACGACCACCAGATATATCTTTCGCAAAAACTTCGAGATTGTCATCAAAGATCGAAAGGAGCTTGAGGAAGAGAACGCACCACCACTTAGTAGAGCGAATAAACTGATCTGGTATACAGACGGATCAAAAAATGAGCTCGGCACCGGAGCGGGCATATACAGCAAGACGAGCAAATATGAGGGAATCGTCTCGCTAGGAAAATACGCTTCTGTATTTCAAGCATACTTGCATGTGCAATGGCAAATAATATGAGAGCCTACAACAACAGGCAGATCAGGATCTACAGTGACAGTCAAGCTGCCCTTGAAGCACTTCAGAGCTATAGGGTGACATCTCGGCTAGTATGGGAATGCGACGAAGAGCTTAGAAGACTGGCGACTCGGAGCAGTGTAACACTGGAGTGGGTCCCAGGTCACAAAGGAATCGCAGGCAATGGAAAAGCTGACGAGCTCGCAAGAGTAGGATCGTCAACTCTGATGAACGGACCCGAACCTGCCGTGGGCATCCCCAGATGCTTAACGAGGTCATGGTTGAAAGAGTGGGTGAAAGAACAACACAATAAATACGCCCAGGCAAATACATGGGAAGAAATTCATAGAAGAACCATCAGAAAAAGTAGCGAAAGAACTGCTCTCAATGAGCAGGACCAAACTACGCACCATAACGAGGCTACTTACGGGACACTTTCCCACAAAGGAGCACCTAAACAAAATAGGGCTGTACAACGGAGACCTTACATGCAGAAGATGCAAAAAGGATACCGAAACAGCTCTGCATATACTATGCAACTGTGAGTCGCTGGACCACAGAAGGCAGAAACTGTATGGCAGAACTCAAATGACTCCAGAAGACTTCTACAACCAACTAGCAAAGAACCTGTATGAGCTAATACAGGGAACGGATTGGCTGAATAGGTTGTAGTCAGAATACTAGGAGTATCCACAATAAGCCCAGGAGGCACTTGGTCTAATGAAAAGGTTATTGAGTTTATTAATGAAATACATTCACATCCTGAGTTATAGAATGTGGAAACCGGAATTTATAAAGACAAAAATGCTAAAAAAGATGGATGGGCAGTTATCGCCGAAGAATTTGGAATATCAAGTGACGAGACCTACAAAAAATTCAGAAACTTTAGAACTAATGCAAAGAATGAGGTGGAAAAGAAGAAAACCAGTATTGCTGGCGGTAAACTAGTGAAATGGTAGTTTTAACTTGTTATCAAGACTTAGCTAAAGTTTCACGCCTAAGGTCGAATCCACAATCTGCTCTTCCTTTTATTTAACTTTGTGCGACGCTGCGACGCGAATGATTTCGTCAGCCATTCTTGCACGATTGTGTAGCCCGTCTACGAAACAAATTATTTTCATTAATGGGCCATAGTGTTGCAAACAATATTGCCGACATATATATATATATATGGCAGAGCTATGTGCTACAATTGAAATGTCATGCTGGCTGGGTTATAATAGTTGCCAATATTGCAGCCACATATTGCACTAAAAATATTGCCCATTTAGAAGGTGCTTTTTATATTCTCACGATTTATAGCACATTTTAGCTGTTGTCTCTTTTAATTGCAAACCAAGATGGTTGGTGTTAAACATGTTAAAGATATTATACTTTGAAGTGTAACTCAATAGCTGTTGCTGTTTGCTGTCAGAATTTTCGAATTTTGTTTTGCAATTGGAGGTGAAGATGTTGCATTTGTCACAACTTTTACATTTCCGTTACTGGAAGACATGTGTTGATTGTGATCTTATTCAGTAGGGGATTAAACTCTTAGAGCTCTCTAACGGAGAACATATACCTTGTACTGATGAGGCACAAATACGCCGAAGTCGGTCTACAACTTATGCTGTCCCTTCTAATTGCAATTGGTGTTAAATGTCTTTTAGATTTACCAACCTTGGTGGACTGTGAAGTCAAATTCAATAGTCGTCGGGTGGGCCATGCCCCATATCAAATCGGAATCTTTTATGAAAAAACAAAGAGCCGTGCCCGTCGAAACATAGCTTTTGCATATTGCCGCCATTCAATTTCTCGCAATTCATTTTAAGCACGATACACTTACTCACGGTATGTTCTTGCGCATATAGCCGACAGCATGTGACGTCATGTGGGAATCTCAATCGTTGATGTACAATGCTAAATATATGGGAAATACTCTGTTTGTGTTTAATTTTCATGCATATTTCCACTTTATGAATGATTATTTGAATGCAACATGGTTTTTCAGATATAATATTAAATATTACTTTATTATCAGTAACTTAGTTATCTTTTTTGGTTAGTATAATGATGCTGGGAGTTAACAATGTGCAAAACGTGTAGAAATATATAGGTGATATATATTTTTTACATTTTAAAAAGATTTGAAACAGAAATATTTATGGGTGGGCAAAATTAAAAATACACTCACGGACAAAATTATTGCATATTTTATTTTAGGTCTTTACTTCTTTTCCCTTTATCACTTTTGTGATTTCGGTTGATAAATCTGTTACATTAGAGTCTTTTACGTTATTATTTATCAAATTAATCACATATTTAATCTTTACAGCAGATTCGTGAAGAAATTAGTGAAGTGGCCTGTTTTTGATAATAACATTCAATTGGGAAAGAACAACAACATGGATACGATACATTAGTTTAAGACAAAAGTATAACAATTTAGTACTTAGTATTTTCTCCTCTAGCTCTAACGATAGCCTGCATCCTCCTAGGCATGCTGCGCAAGAGATCTTTGATGGTTTCTTGTGGTATTCGATTCCATTCTTCCTGTGCAGCAATCCTCAATTCTGCAATCGAGTTAGGAGCTGGATTCCGTGCTCGAATATTTCTTTTAAGGATGTCCCATACATGTTCTATGGGATTTGCGTCAGGACTGTATGGTGGCCACTCTAGCTTCGCAATCCCGACATCCTCAATGTACTGGTTCTTGGTTTCTTGCGGCATGGGCACGGGCATTATCGTGCATTAGGACAAAGTTATCATATCCAATAAAGCCGACATATGGTATAACATGTTCTGCAAGGATGGTGCGTATGTACCAGTCAGCATTCATCCTCAAATTCACTTTAATGAGCTCCGTGCGACTATCCAAAGAAATGCCAGCCCATAGCATAATGGAACCACCACCAAAGCTAAGATTATGTGCAAGATTACATTCTGCGAAACGTTCTCCTGGCCTTCTGTACACTCGATTACGTCCATCAGGCTTCCATTATTGTATTCTTGTTTCGTCTGTAAAAAGAACTTTTCCCCATTGATGTTCATTCCAGTAAGCATTGCAAATTGTAACCGACCGATTTTATGGCGTGGAAGAAGCCGAGGAACTCTAGCAGGACGTCTTGGCGTTAAATCGACCTCCTTAAGTCTCCTTATTATTGTTTTGGTAGAAGCATTGACTTGCCTTGCATTTAGTAATTGATTTTTTAGATGCGTAGCAGTAAGTGTACGATTTCGCAAAGATTGAATTCTTAAATATTGCTCATCCCTTGGCGTTACACATCTTTTACGTCCTTGACCAGGCCGCCTTTTGTATCCTCCAGTCTCATTGTAACGTTTTAGTACGCGAGAAACAGTCGATTGATGGACATTCAATCTCTATGCAATGTCTTCTTGTCTGTACCCCTCATTGATTAAACAAACAATTTTAACCGAGACTAACTCATTTAAACGAGGAATTTCACTAACTGAAACTACAGATTGAAGAGATGATGCACTGAAAATGTCATTCTGACAACGCTAACTGTTTTAGTCGTCAAGGCACACTATGCTACATTTATAGTTTTCCGCTAATTTAACGTTATCGCTTATTCAGTTATAAAAAGCTATGTCTATGCATTACTCTATCTGTAATAAATTGCAAAATACGTAGAACACTCCAATGTAACAGACTTAGCAACCGAAATCACAAAAGTGCTTAAGGGAAAAGACCTAAAATAAAATATGCAATAATTTTGTCCGTGAGTGTATTATAAATATTTTATATTTCATATTTCTAGCATTATATTTTATTTATTATACAAGACTCCTTAAGGAGTCACTGGAATACGAAACGAGCCAAAGGTGAGTTTCGTATTGTTAATGCAAGTGTATTAATAACCATTACATTAAACTTGCATACAAAGAAAAAGGAATTTTATTTGAAAAAAAATATTAAAAAATGCACAAACCGGGTCTCGAACCACCCTACAGGACCACATTAAACTAATATAAAACGTATGTAGGTATGTTACTGTTATACAAAATTAGTAGTAAATTATTATAAACAAAAATTAATAAGTTTAAATATGTGTAAACCAGTGTTATAATGAGTATCATTATGAAACTGAAAATTGGCATTTAATTAATAATTTATAGTATAGGAGTAGAAAAAGCTTATATTTAGAATCATTTATTGAAATATGTTAATTTTGACATATTCTTGTCCAGTTTTTTCAGGAAGTTTTGAAAACTGATTTTTCTATTAATTTCCCTTAATCGTTACAAAACAAAAATAGCCTTATATTATAAAACAGTATTAAATAACACTAATAACAGTAAATTAGTGGGTAATAAAATTCCAAATAAACGAATCAACTCAAGTAAAATTGAAATTAAAGCTAACAACACCTTGTATTGCATGAAAACAGACTGGTGAGAGAATGGGTATAAATTTCTGGTTCCCGCGTGACGTAACTGCGCGGCTCGGACGCAATTTGGAGTAGAAATCTGCAAAACGCGAGTAAGTTTATCGGGATTTTAAGAATAAAAAACTGATTCCTCGTATCATTGAAAGAACGTTAAAATTTAAAAATTATAAATTGTTTATTAAAGTATCCTTTAAACTCAAAGTATCCTTTATGTTTCTTTATGAAATCGGTCGTAAATATATTGATATTTTGAGGAATTGTGGTGGACGGATTAGGGTGGGCCATGGCCCCCCCCCCTGTAGGTACGCCTATGAGCTATATAGTTGAATACAATCACTGTATTTTTAGTATTACAGGAAACTGTTATAATTTTTTATTACTATTTATTCGAATATCGCGATAAATTAGCTGTTTACAGTCAACCGATTCCGAAAACAGTTTAGCCGGCAAAATTGCGCTCGAATAAAAACTTTAAAATGAGGACAAACTCAAATGGCAATCCAAGAAAATTAAACAATTCGGTAATAAGCGATTTCCTCTCTACTTGCTATTCACTGTTTAATGGATTGTTAACAGTAATAAACAGTATTTTATCCTCATATAATTCACATCAGTCAACATTCATGAATTTTGAACAAAACAAAGCAAAAAAGGTATTGCTATAATAATAGTAATAACGACAAGTGTGCTTACTAGTATATACAAGAAACCATTTATTTATTTAATGTTGACATCACGTGGTGCCCCTACTACGAACCTAAACTTAGGGTGACCATAGAACGAATTTGTTGATAAAGTAGTGTAAAAATACATCCAGTTAGGAATGTCCTCGTAAAAAGGTGTATAGTATACAAATGTGAGTGTTTAGTTCGCTAAAATGAGGGGTAGTACCGCAGGATTACCGGGCAGTGTTATTCGCGGATTCAACACTTCATACTACACCTTTTTAACAATTTTAGATCTATTGTTCTCCTCGTTTATTATCTGCCCTTGCGTAGTTGGATACTGGAGGGGTGTGTGGGTGTTGATGGACATTTACTTGACCAACTATTCCCCCTTTCTAAGTGGACTTATTTCCGTGATAATAGGTTTGGTGGGACATGCCCTTTTTACGTGTTTTCAAAAAGTTTTCGAAGAAAAATTACATCCAGATCAAAATAGGGTGTTATATTACGTAGTGTCGAGATTGTATACGGTGTGTTTTGGATTTACTTGTGTTAACGGCTGGAGGGGTCCGTGGGCACTATTGGATATACCTTATAAAACGGATGTTATGTCGATATGTGCCACTACGGTGGTTGGAATTGTTGCACTTTTGTCGATGAGAGGTTTGAGAAATGTCATTGCTCCTCCATTCGTAATCGTCAGTGATGGTGTTAAGGGATATTTTGAAGTTGTCACCATGTTTAGGACGGTGAGTGCAAAAATATTGTGCTAATTTTTTTTAAACTACTTCATACATAGTGGTATTAGCGAAATAATATAATATAATATTAATTATTATTCTGGATTTATGCGTTACCTACTTCAAGAACACACTGTATTTATGCATTTTATGAGCGATTTAACAAATACGGTTTGGGTAAATAAAAATATGTATTCGGAAAAGCAAAAAATATTTCTTCTACGATCGTGCAAAAAGTGGATATTTTTGCACTGGTACAAAAAATAACTTTAAATATTGAAAACCCAATGAACAACCCGGGACGCTGCTTTTGCAGAACTTCTGTAAGTTTATTCCTGAAATCAGGGGCAGATATAATAATATTATAAAACATCATGGAGGGTGGCAATCGTCAACTGTAACGGAGGAACAGATCAAAAAGTCATTTTCCAAAAAAAACAAAACAGAAATAACTGCTCAAATTCTAGAAGGTTAACCAAGAACTAGTATCGAAAGCCTCACAGTTCGAAAAAGAACAGCTTTGAAAGAAGAGCCTGATGAGACATGCATGAGTAGAAAGGAATCCAAAATTCGAAAAATCAGTGGAAATGAAGTTTGTCCATCACTTTTCACTAACACTTGTGAATTGCTCTAACTGCGATATTAAAAACGAAATAAACTAAAATAGTATAACCTAATCTTTCTTATAGTTACGAACAACATATTTTATTCCGACCGTAGAATAAATGTACTGTGCCAGACGTGCAAAAAACATATTTGTTGCACTAGTTACAGAAATAACTATTATTTATCTAAAGATAAATTTCACTGTACTTTATTTTATTCATTCAGTCATAATTTATAAAACTATTTTAAATGTCCATAAGTGTAAAGAAATGCAACAGTTTTGTGTATCAGTAAATTAAAAAATCCCCACCAAATACCTAAAAAATACTACTTATCCATAACTTTAAATAGAACTATTTTTAATCGTCAGGATACGATAAGAAGCGATAATACTTTTCAACCTTCTTAGAATGAACATTTAATTATGTATTTTTTGCTTAATTATCACCTACCTTTTCAATAAAATTATTTTTATCAAACTTGCACTTTAACTAGGAAGAACGAAGTGCTAAAATCTTCTTTGATAAGAGACAATCCTTTGTACAGATATCAGAACAAAAATGGAAACTAGAAAAAATCAGTTAATTTTCAGTTCTTGAAGCTCCTCATAGCGTCTTTGACATTCTTATTTATATTCCACATGTTAGACAAAGAGTGTTGGGGTTAACGTTGAGACCCACGGGTGGGTTAAATATATTTTTATGACATCCTGATATATTTAAAAAGTCCTGAATATAACCAGCTAATATTTTTCATTTCTTTTGATGTTAAGTAGACTTGTTCTATGAGAAAATTTTACAGAATTTTCTGCTGAACAATACTTTGGTGAAAATAAAAGTTAGACATTACGGCAATTAAAAATAATAATATTTCAAAACCACGTATACCTAAATCAACTTAAATAAAAAATTTTGACGTAGTTAACTGTAAACTCAATAATACACCTAAATATATTCTTAAGTATTGTGTTTACCTATAATTTTTTTCAGATAAAGTAGTAATAACAATACGTGATTAACAAAAATTGTCGTCACTAATTAGTAATAGCATTTTTCATTGAAATTAATTTAGTTCATTGTTCCCCCTCCATAGATTCTTTACTGAAGATCATTAAAATTATGAAATATCTCATGTCTCACTTTTGTCACTGCTTATTTATCTTAGCATCATTTTTTACTGTTTGTATTATGCGACCTTAGCAGGCAGTTGAAATTATTATAAATATCTACTACAATATTTTAAAAATTTACCATAGCTATTTACCTTACTAGTGCGGAAAATGAATTTTTCCGCACGAGTCTGCTGTTCAGCGAACGACACGTAGCGGAGTTCGGTGAAGCAGCCGAGTGCCGAAAAACATGTTTCGTAAGTGTATTATTTATATTATAATTTATTGTAAAAGTACAATTATTTGCATTACTTAAATTTATGGCAGATGCTAGTTGCTTGTTGAATGGCTGTAATTTTGGATCTGTTGCTCTTTGCTGTTCTGGGATAATAATATTAATTTGATATATTGAGGTGGAACATTATTTCCACACGGTGCGGGAAAATTAATTTCCCACACTAAAACGTGTGTGGAAAATTCAATTTTCCGCCCGCTCGTAGAAAAAATATGTTTTGGCTGTTGAATTAAAAGAAACCAATTATTCAGTGCCATGCCATTTGACAATATTTTCTGTTGTAAGAGACTGAGAATAAATTGAAGATAATAGGACAGATTTAAGATAACTTGTTGCCAGGCAATAGATACGAGAGCCCGAAGGGCTCGGGTGGCTATTTTCAAATGGCAACGAGTTTGAGAAAAGGCATGGATAATTATTATGAAATTCACGGAACTCTCGTGTGGTATTCGATAGATTATTTTTTGGGGTTACAATCAAAATAATTTAAAACATTACTTGAACATTTATGACAGCTCTGAGAATATAATTCTGGACTGGAGAAATCATTGATATCATCAATCTCGGTAAAGAAAACGTTAAATATTTGATAATGGTGATATCCCAACATCTATCCACAAAATAAAATTCTATTTGACAAAAAATCTCTT
This sequence comes from Galerucella tenella, assembly GCA_910591685.1. Lineage (NCBI taxonomy): Eukaryota > Metazoa > Arthropoda > Insecta > Coleoptera > Chrysomelidae > Galerucella > Galerucella tenella. The sequence continues at coordinate 10,030 of CAJUYH010003136.1, read as the reverse complement.
CGTCGTCTTTCACGTTTTCCGCGTATAGCTCAATTCCAAGCCAAAATGCTGCTGGCTGGGGTCAAGCTGTATTCTTCTTGGCCGTGTAATCGCGGTGGTTATTTCTTCAGCGGTCTTCTAACTTGATTTTGTCACCGTACACTAACTACCGACAAGTAAATTCACTTGAGTCGGAACGTTTTTTTGGGTTTTGGTGGGTACATCTTTTCTCTGGCGCCTTACACGTCTGTTATCATAATACAACATTCAATACTCGATTTAAACTAGCTAGAACTCGCCAGACGATAGGAGGGGTAAGGAAATTTTCGGTAACCCATAAATCGACGAAGTGAATTTACTTGTCGGTAGTTAGTGTACGGTGATATTGTCTTCTGTTGAGTGTGTGCTGCGCTGCCTCTACAAGGGGCGAATCCTTAGCCGACGATCTGTGGTTAAAGATAACCTTATAGAGTGGATCTACTTGTTTTCGCCGGGCTGGGTCTTCTTTTCTTGAGATTTCTTTTAAGTGACTTTATGCTATTAGCTGAGCTAATAGACTTGTCACCTGCTCGAGAATCTGCTATTTCGTCGGTGTTGTTGTCGTCGTTTCCTTGTTGGCTGCAGCCTGGGCGTAGACTTCTAGCTTCGTTGCTGTTTTCCTTGTCTTTATTCTAATCGCAGAACGATTAAAGTCACTTTGTCCGATAAGAGAATGTAAATTTTTCTCTCCACTGACATCATGCGTCAGGCGCTTTGAATTGTCAGGAAAATGTAGAGGTGAGAATACCAGTGTATAGCATAGATTGCGCAACTACCTTACAAAAATCAGGAATGATTATTGTCGACCTGTGCTTGGGAATTAAATAGTTATTTATAAAACGTTGGTTCTACTGTTAAATATTAACTGAAATTAATGAGGTTTCATTCTTGATGAATAGGAACGGATGATGTTAATAAACATGTCAATTAAGATAATAATAACCACGTGCGAGTAGAAATAATGTCATCAGGATTTGTGAGGGCGACCGACAAATTGAATTTGATTCTATTTTGATTAGCGAATTTAAAAAAGTAGGTAGGTACTTTATAATTTTTTGGAGCAAAAGAGGTAACAAAGTAATAAATATGTGATAAATAATATTTTTTCTGTGACGGGAAAAAAAATTTGATGTTTTATCTCTGTTGACAGGTAACAAAATATAACTTTTTCTACGAGCGGGTGGAAAATTGAATTTTCCACACACATTTTAGCGTGGAAAATTGAATTTTCCACACACATTTTAGCGTGGAAAATTAATTTTCCCGCACCGTGTGGAAATAATTTTCCGCACCGTGTGGAGATAATTTCCCACCTCAATATATCAAATTAATGTGGTGGTTGAGAAATGCTATAATTTTAAGAAATGCAAATAATTGTACTTTTACAATAAATTATAATATAAATAATTAGGTATGAGATTTCGACATGTAACTATTATTGTTAATAATATTTTACTTTATGTTCACTTTATCAATAATTTAATAAAATATGTTTCTAAATAAACTATAAGCACTTATAATCAGATAAAATATCTCAACTTTTGATTAGTTCTGTTGACTTTCCTCACGCTCGTAGAAAAACTATTGTACCTAACACTTGCAGAAAATGTTTTTCCGCACTCGGCAGGCTCGTGCGGAAAATTCATTTTCCGCACTTGTTATACCTATTTCACGAAATTACTTTTTACCCCGGGAAAAAGTTAGTACTTTTTTCCCGGATATATACATATAGATAAAGGAAGATATTTGATTTTACAATATTTTATTGTAATAATAGTTACCTTTCCTTTATATCAAAAGTACAATTATTAAATGTGCATTGCATGAATGACATGTTCCTTGAACTATTCGGTACAACAGACGAATTTTCTTGTGTTGAAATAATATTTTTCTCTGACAAGGACACATACTGCTGTTGATGTACCTGGTCGCAAATAGGGTGTTATTTCGGAACTGCCACACGTTCTGAACACTTTATTAGCAATTTCTGTTCTGTGTGCCACCGATTCATCAACATAGCCTTCAGCGACCGTTGATGACTTCCAACCGCCATGTTTCTTTAATGTCATCAAGTCTCCCCCAGATTCAACTAAAAGTGTAGCAGACGATCTTCGAAATGAATGACCTGTATATATAAGTTAGCATTTTCAAGTTAAAGAAAATTAGCTACTGTTTCAGGTACCTTATAAAACTGATTTTTACCCACAACCTGATTGATACATTTTCCATTGCGATATGCATAAAACAGGCAGTAACTACAAATCTCCTGTTTATATCATTCTTTGTTTGCTTCAGTTTTACAATTAATAACTTTCCCGAATCTTCAATATCATCTAATGTTGCCTGGCTGATTCGACAAGCTCCTGCAATCCCAAATACAACAACAACCTTGGCCATTAAATAAACTTCATAACCTTTCCCATTTTGTTTCAGAAATGTAATTAGTTTGAAATATTTTGAAATGTCTACATTATTATTGGATCGTAACATACTTTTAATCATTGAATAATTCTACCACACTGTTGATGGCTTTTGTTGTTGTGCCAGTTCCGAAAAATAAGCCAATAACACTGTCTCCGAGAAAGAACTGCATGTCTTTTTTATTTTCCATTCCTTAAATCTTGAATACGCGGTTTCGTACATTTTTCGCGATTTAGCTGGCAATAATTTTCTTGACGCTACTTGCCCTGCTTCTATCAACTCCGGTGGAGTCAGAGAAAACTCGGAATCAGACATTTTTTAACTTTATAGGTTTTTTCCAACAACCACCTTCTGATTAGTACGTGAACGTTCGTGAACTTATTTATGTACGAATCAAACGTTCGAGAACCTGTACGTGAATAAATCCATGAACATCATACCCTATGCATTGTTGGAACGATTCTACGATTCATTTTTAAACTGTTACCACTTTCAGGAACTTTATTACAACCCTATAAGTTCACGTTTTATTTATGTATGATTTATGTTTATCTACCATTACCTAACCTTTAGGGCGAGTTGTATCAAACACTTTAACTCGGTTTAATGATAACTGATGTGTAGACTGTGGCTGATTGATGTATTTATTGTCAACAATTACATCAGTCTACACATCAGTCATCATTAAACCGAGTTAAGGTGTTTGATACAACTCGCCCTAAAACATCAACTGACAGTTTGGACGAACGGTTCTGCATCCAGATCTCTGATGAAAATGATCGTTCGCCGACACGTTCATGAACGTGTCCAGTTTTTGTTGGAACGCATATTTATCACGGACTTGTTGGAACAGAAATTTTGTTATGCGCATGATCGTGACGTTCATGTACGCATCATTTCGCTTAGTTGGAACAAACCTTATATTATTCAAAATATCTACTAAACAATCAACGAGTTCGCAATTTTTGAATCAAATCACAGAATTAAATTGACAGATATTTGATTACTTTGAAGTTTTCCTTAGCAACGCAGGTCTAATTGTCGCTATAACTACAACAGCTTACTAGTTTGAAAATCCAAATTTCATATCGATAACATTCTGACTTTAATATATTGTAATAATATGTTCTTTCACTATTAAATCGTCGTTTTTCCTGTAACAGAAAAAAATAGTGTATTATACACGGAAAAATATTAGATTTTAGCTCTCGGTTTTTTGTTTGATTTGACAACATAACCTCGAGCTAAAATGTAATACTTTTTTCCCTTGTATAATAAATAACTAATTAAGAAAGTTACCAAATTAAATACTGGGGAAATTGTTGACCAATGTGATGCTGTTGATTATTGCCCGAAAACAAAAAACAAAAATGATGATTTTTATTAAAGGGGGGTACAGTTGTAGTTATCGTCATTACTTTTCTCTCAGTAAAAAACCAATTGAAATAGTTAAAGCTTTCAATTATTTATGAGTAACATTTAATTCCTGGTCTGCGAAAATAAAGCTTTATGAATCATTATCCTCACTCTCTGATGGATTAGAAGTGTGGGTCATAAGGTAAGCAGACTTATTAGAACGTGTAGTGACATCCTTTTCTAAACTACTGTTGAATAATGTTGAATCTACAACCAATTGTTAGATTGAAAACCGGTTCGAACAAACTCAGCTGTTTAATTTTCAAGTCTACATCAATCAATTGGGGTAAATCAGTTGAAAGCTATGAACGAATCTCGCCAGTTCAAACAATGTTTTTTGCGGCGAAAGTAATATTAAATACAACTTAATAGTATATTATTAAACGAGCAATTTATGATAGCCATAATTCACGATGGGTGACGTTTGCGTCACGAGCCGCAGGCGAGGGGCGCAAGTCACCCAAGTGAATTATGGCCATAAATTGCGAGTAGAATACTATACTTTGTCCACGACACTTAATTTATTTATTAATAAATAAAAGTCAGTAGCAATTTGGCATATTACTAACCTCAAAATGTTGTGGCAGCTACTTCAAATAATTTGACATATATAGAGATGGGCGATACTGTAGAAGGTATCAATACAACGTACCGTTATAAATATATTGTTTTGAAATACTTAATATTAGAAAATATCGTTATGAAAAGTATCAATACTAAAAATTACAATATTTTATAGATACGATATATGTCAGAAACAAATTTCCTGAACAAAATACACAGATTTAATAGTTTATTTCATATTGTACCCCCATCTCTAGTCGGGAATTATGAACCATAATAGACTACAGTGTATTATGAACCATAATTCACGACAGTTGATATATGGGTATCATATACCTTTAGTTAGGAGGTAAAATATTGACTTATTATTAGGTGGTCGTGGACAAAAAGTATTTTAATCTTGCTGGTGGTGAGACTGCATGGCTATCTTTTTTACAAAATAATTCTACATCATTATCGAACAGCATTGTAGACACTTATACATAATCTCTCTTCAATGCTGAAGCTGGAAGGATGGCCCAATCTTATAAACATGTTTCCACATATGATGCCGAGCCACTCTATCTAAATACTATAGCTCCATTTTATATTTGCCGTGTAATTGCTCAATTGTGAACGTGTAGTGAAGAACCGTTAAAAATAACCTCCCGTGGTACTGTAATACGCTGTGTCATCTGTGGATATCTGTACAATTTGCAATCTACAAGTTGCTGAATCTCTTACTCATATATTGCTTGAATGTCCAATATATAATAGTGTTTGGGACACGCAGTTGTTTCCAAATTTGAAGAATTTAAATGATTCAGGTCCGGTTCTATCACCTCTGGTCAAAAGTGATAGTTTGTCAACCACTGGTCAGGTGTTAACCTTGAGGTTAGGAAAAAATGTGTTCTATTATCATGTGTCAGCTACTTACTTTTGACTAGTGGTTACTTAACATCGATAGTTTTCGTAAATGTACTATCCATTATAAATATATTGTACAAAATTTGACATTTTCGCCTGAAAATTGCATATAGAAGTTTGCTTATATGTCAAAGCATTTTGTCATAGACAAATTATTTTTCTCTATGCACCTTGTTTCGTCAGATTGTTTTCGTTTCTATAATGGAAGAACAAAAAATAAAAGAAAAGGGGAAAAACTTGATGCTTTATTGGTATTAACCAAAAAATATTGTAAAATAATATAGAATAAAACCACAAATGCCGTAGCCTGGAAGGTAAAGCAGAAATGTTGGAAAAACATTGCCGCTGGGCTAAACAGTTTATGGCAGAAGGTCTGATTGTCACTGAGAATTTCATAGTAATTCACCCTTTCTCGGATTAATTTTTGTCTTCGAGGTTGAGGCATGGGAAAGGATAACTCATCCTCATCTGAGCCATCAAGTCCGGGATCAATCGTTATTTTTATTATGATACTTTATAGGATTTATATTAAGCGCTAACGTCTTTTATTTACAAGTAGTCAATTAAAAATAAATGGAGATGTGCTGTGACAGAAATATATTTATTGGAACTTTAGTTCTTTACGCCAGGTTATGTTTGAGCGACCAGGGGTCGCGACGCAAAAGATCTGACCGTTACGCGTTACGTTACGCTGCGTTATGTTACATTGCTTCGTTATGTGCCTTGCTTTTGTGTGCTTGTGCCTCCTTAGTCTCTCTCTCGTTTACGAAGCAGCGATTCATAATAATAGATATGCTCCTGCCCGGATTCGAACCCGGGCCGCCCGCGTGCAATGCGAGCATTCTACCACTGAACCACCGATGCTATATTGAAATTCTATGCAAAGCTGGTATTCCCAGTGCTGGTGATCTACTTGAATTTGTTGGGATAAATTTTTACTATTATTTCCATAATTTTTTTTGCGCGATTAAGGGGTCTAGCACATTTACTTTTCGAAATACAGGGTGTTGAAATTTTGAAAACTTGAATGTTTTAATTCGATAACTTTAAAATGGATGTATGAATTGATTTGACATTTGGCAGGTTGTTTTTAAATGTAAAAGGGCATATTTTGAAAGAAATTGTAGTTTGTGCAACTAGTGTGGATATGATGGCCATATCGCACGAGTGCTCAATCGTTCAAGTTCAATTATCCACACGAGTCGAACAGCATATTTTTTCTACGACCCACTTAAGAGAAAATCTAGAAAATAAAAATTTCTATAAACTGTAATATAACTTCAAATTAAACATTTTACAATTCAATTTTATGTTTCCACTAATTTTGTGGTAAACGTACAGTTCTTGAATGTCCAACTTGTATAATGCTACGGTTTGATTTTTTAAATATACGATGCTGTTATTAGTAGATGTTGCCAGTCGGACTCCCTCATGAATTATTTAAAAATAAAATTAACACTAAAAAAACCTTCCTCAGGGGGAATTTAACCCGGGTCTACTGCGTGAGAGTCTGGTATGCTTACTACTCAACCACCAAAGAATATGCAAATCGTTTATCTATAACGTCAGATGTATTACACAATTTTTGCTTAAAAGGAACTAAAGTTCCTACCGTGTGTCCCGCGACACGTTCTACCTTTTTAGAATTGTCAAGATTGAAAATTAAAATGTCACCAAAATTAGGTTAACCAGTGGTTACAGTCTTAACAAGAACTCAAAGTGCCTGTTACTTTATCCTTTGGAAAAGAACTTTAACCTATGGTTATAACGAAGCAAGCGGTCATAGAACAGCAAACCTCTTGTTAGATCTTGTTAACCATAACTAGAACTCTCAACCAGAGGGGATAGAATCGGCCCATAGAACAGCAAACTTCTGGTCAGATCTTGTTAACCATAACTAGAACTCTTAACCAGAGGTGGTAGAACCGGCCCTTAATGCTACTTCTAGATTCTCTTGATTTAAATGAACAAAAAATACTTGCTTATAGTATTCTTTGTATGTTAAAATTGCGAGCATTTATAAATGAATAATTTTCCTATTTTATAATATATTGTATAGCAGTACTTCTGGTGAAATATTTTTAATTTTCATGTACAATAAATTTATCTAACTATCAATTTTTTGACTGACTCATCAACTTTAAAAATTCAGTTTAGGAACAGCTCTTAACAAAACGGTCTGACATTTTGACGTTAAGCTATATAAACATGACAGTTAATTTTGACATTTTTTTTTCAGATGGGAGAGAGAACCTCATTGTATATATTAGACTGTCTATTTTCTGTAGTAATAGTTGGAACTTTGGTTGTGTTCGTTTGGAGAGGAGTCTGGTTATTAATAGACGTATGTCTTTTTCCAGATGATCAAATTTTCTCAAACTGGAGTAGTTTGGTAAGCAAATTTATTATTTAAGAAAATTTGTGCATAATTTAACGTAAAACCACAGATTATAAAGGGAACAGATACGAAATCTTGACAGAGAACAGTAAAAAGAGAGAGAGATGGGTGGTCATACCCATTTAAATGCCCATCGTCTTTTGTCGACTCCGTTCGGGCTGCTTCGCGAAATTTGTCAACAGGGTTGTCAATTTGCATAATATTTCCTTCAATTTACGATCATAGGTCAAATATTTTATAAGCATTTTTTTTAAGTGTGATAGTTATACAGATATTCAAATATTCGATAATTACTTGTTTTAAATCAATTTTATTAACATTAAAAGAATTATACAATTAAAAAGATTATAAAGTATAAAAATCATACCATAAATATATACTTTTTTCACAAACCACATCCTTGGCAACCATGCACAATAACGGTGACGGCTAACCTAACCTAACATAATCGAAACGTCAAAACATGCTCAAAATCACTTTTAATCTGTGCTCAAAATTAATAACGCCATTTTTGTTTGCTTCATTGTTTGAAGGTGTTCAATCGGCGATATTAATTGTGTTATTTGACTAATCGATTGTGCGTTGTGGTAAAATTAACTATAAAAATATAGTGGTTTAGATTATTATTTTCGTAAAATGGATAAACATCACGGTGAAGTGTGTTGTTCATACAGAGACTGTCCAAATAAATTTTATTCGGAAAGAAAAATAAAGTTCATTCGATTTCCAAGGGATGAGCGTATATAATTTAATATCCCGGCCTATGATAGAAGAAATTTTAAAGTTTTTGATATTAACTTTGGTGCTACAAATTATTATCAAATTTCTCCCTTGCATAGGTGTATATTGTATTCCCTTTGATAATAAATAAATTAAGAATTATTTGTACTTTAAAATTTGGTTGAGTTTTGTAATTATTTGTGTTATCTAAAAATGTATTTATTAATTATTAATCTCTCAAGAGTAATGACTATTTATAACAAATCATAGAAATGTACATATAGGTATTTAATAAATACATAAATATATATTCGATTATGATTATTGTTTTAATTCATGGCGCAGTTTTAAAGATTTAGTGGAAACTTCCAAAAAAAACTAGATCCGGCACTAGAAATTGTTATTGTCCACGAGTCAACAGTGCAATTTGGTAAGAAATTCAGAAATTATTTCAAACTGGCAACATAGCGGCCATACCGAGTTAAAGGTCCAAGGTCATCGACGACGGAGCTGAAAATCGTTTGATGTTTTACCGGGATTCGTATCTGTTCTTTTTATAATCTGTGGTAAAACTCTTATTTTTCTATGAAGCATCACCATATTAGATGCTTAAATCATGCTTTAATCTCAATAAAAATAGGTTTACTTATTTAAAAGTTTACTAATCAATTTTCACATTGTCCAACTTGTTTTGAATATCAAGGTTACAGAGTTTTATAAAGATTTTAATTATATTTTAGTAATTTCAATAATAATTTTGTCATCATCTAGCCTGGAATTATGTTGGCAGTATTTGCATCAAAGCGAACTTCAGCAGTGAGTCTATTCACTAACAGTGAGAGCTCCTACGAGAGTACACACTTATAAAATGCGCATGCGGGCTATATTATAATTTGCAATTTCGAGAGAGCTCGCATGTGCACTTTATAAGTGTGTATTCTCGTGGGAGCTCTCATTGATAGTGAATAGACCCCCTGAAAGCTTTGTTTTTACAGAAATAAAGAGTAGACGACGAACACCAGAGCTTTGACAGGTCGGATATACTGTGCTGCAAAGCAACCAAATCGATTAGTTGGAGAATCTTGTGTGTTTGTCTTTTCTGAACAAAAATTCACTGATATTGTACACTAACTAACCTTTGATAAAATGTCGAGAACACGCTTTGATCTAGGATAAACTAGATTAACCAGAAATCACATTATATAATACCATTTTGTGGTAATTGAACAGAATTTTTCACATCATTCCGCGAATATTTTCCAACTGATAAACAAACTTAATATGTAAAAATTGCATATTATTAAATAATTTTTTTAAGTGGATACGGTTAAGCAGCTACATCGTTTATGCCATAATTTGGATGGTTTACACTGTTTACAGGACAATTTTCAAATTTATGTAATATATATTATAAGACCGCGTGGTTGTCCTTGGCTATCAAGTTGTTTTTCTTCAAGCGGGTCAGCATTAAATTAGTAATTCAATTTTTCAAATATTTGGTACTATTCGTCACAAAGTTGACATCAACAATTTTTCGTGGGTAGTCTTTCCGGAGCAAAGGACCATACAACTCTTCAACACTGAGAC
>CAJUYH010003135.1:14937-49567 GCA_910591685.1 Galerucella tenella | reverse complement strand
TGGATAGAAAAGGAAAAATACCTAAGTTAAAGCCTGAGAATATCCCAAAATTTTCCCAGGAAGTAGGACTGAAGGAGCTACTAGACTCTCAGGAACTAAGTAGCAGTAAGGGGGCACAATAGAATATATCATACATGAAAAATAATGGAATAAAGAGAGTCCAGTAGTGTGCAGAGAATAAAACTTTTTGAAAGCAAATACGCACGTCACTGTGATCAGTTCTTGAATAATTTACCCGCAGTGACTATCTTTTTTTTTTCGAATATGGATGTACAAATGTTGGATCTACCACGTTTTATTCAACTTCTTATCAAATTAGAAACTTGTTTCTTCTTGTTTCCGATAAGCAAGCGATAAAACTATCTTTCCATTATCATACCATTAGATTGAAGTATTTTTAAATGCGACTTTGTCAAGCAGTTATCACATCGTGCTTTATTTTTATACTTATCGACTAATAAGGAAACTTGGAACCTTACTATGTAAGGATAAACGTAATGATATGTTTTTTTAGTTGGTTATTTTCGATAGGGATAGTTGCAGAAGCGTATCAGAGGGGATAGATAAAGGTAGTGTGGTTTTACGTATATTTTTAAGAGAAAATTAGGAAGTTAGGGTTTCAAGTGAAAGCAAAAAAGGGAGTGGAAGATATAAATGAAGCTATAGTTAGTTAAGTAGCTAGTTAAGTAGTTGGCAGGAAATTATAAATAATAATAAATAAATAATTATAAATATTAAAATACAATTTGTCTTATAATCGTGTAATTCGTAATGTTAGCAAAACGTTTATGAGAATTTAAGTATTTTCCCACTAAGTATACTTAATAATGCTGTCGAGAGACACAGCAATAAAACCCTTTTTTATAAAATCACATAATTCTACTGCGACTTAAAGTCGGCGATGTAAGTTTAAGTCGGTTGCTTTTAATTATATTAGATATTTTTTAGTATTTATAACGGTGTAATTACACTTGACCAATTATTATTAATTAAATCAATTTGAAACCGTATTAATTGCGGGTGCCATCAAATGACATGTTGTCTAATAGTAATTGATTTAAAAATTGCATTATCTGTTTCAGTATTAGTTAAAAACGATCTACTTTTATAAAATGGGGGCACATCATCACCATCATAGAATAATTTCACCGCAGAAATTTGATACCTACTGTTGATTTTTGAGTTTTCTATATTTTTTATAATTGCATGTTAATTTTGGAGAAAATTTTTTTTTTTTCATAATTTTCAAGTTTTTTTTATAATTTTATTATTTTTGAGAATTTTCGTTAATTTTTGATAGATTTGGATAATTTTAAAAATGTTTTAATGCCTTTTGATGATTTTTGTTACCTTTTGAAATTTTATTGATGGGTTTGTATACAGCCCTAGTTATACCACCAAAAAAAAGTGAGAAGATAATTTTTTCTTGGGTCAGGATAACAATTGGCAATAAATGTTTTAACAAATTTAAGATATTTGATAATTTCTGTTATCTGTTGTTTTTTGATAGTTTTATATATTTTTTATAATTTTCTGCTAATTTTGGAGAATAACTTTTATTTTTTCATAATTTTCATTTTTTTATAATTTCATAATGGTTTTTGAGAATTTTCGTTAATTTTTGATAAATTTGGATAATTTTTAAGATCTTTTAATACATTTTGATAATTTTTGACACTTTTTGTTGATTTTTGTTACCTTTTGAAATTTTCTTGATGGGTTTGTATACAGCCCTAGTTATACCACCAAACAAAAGTGAGAAGATAATTTTTTCTTGGGTCAGGATAACAATTGGCAATACATTTTTGAACAAATTTGGAATATTTCATAATTTCTGTTATCTGTTGATTTTTGATAGTTTTCTATATTTTTTATAATTTCCTGCTAATTTTGGAGAATAACCTTTATTTTTTCATAATTTATATTATTTTTTTATAATTTCATAATGATTTTTGAGAATTTTCGTTAATTTTTGATAAATTTGGATGATTTTTAAAATCTTTTAATGCATTTTGATAATTTTCAATAATTTTTGACACTTTTTGTTGATTCTTGTTACCCTTTGAAACTTTCTTGATTGGTTTGTATACAGCCCTCGTTATTTCTCCGAAAAAAAGTGAGAAGTTGATTTTTTCTTGGGTCAGGATAACAATTGGCAGATGTAGATGTTCCATTTTCCTTAAATATATCATTGCTTCTTTTATTTAAATAAATATAACCTTCAAAGTACTGTATATTTCCTTATAGTTAATTTGTTTATTTCAAACAAGAGTTTTACATCACAATACATGAGTTGAGTGTTAGTTAGTTGTATCGGTAACTAACAACTGAATTGTGAGAAGCAATAAGTAACCAGTTTCCCATAATTTCTTGATTTTTGAATTTACCAATGCAATTAAGTGACATAAAAGATTTCCAACATCAAGCTAGAATAATGCGAAATTATAATTTATTTATTAATAATTCTATAAGCGGATTAAACCGAGCAATGTAATTACTCGACCAGTTCCCAACATGTTTTTGTGTCTAATTAGGTTTTTTATTTATTGCATATATCGAATGAACAAAATGTTACATAAAGAGATAAACGAGCAGGATGTTTAATAGATATCTAGAATAATAATTATTCCAACGCTTTATAAGTTTTGAAAAATATTTTTCAAAAACACTGACCGTTCAAGTAAGAAGCAACAATTACTTCCCGGGCTATATGCCCCGACGGATATTGAGTTACACTTCGAAGTCAGAACGTTGTTTATATTTTTCATAAATGTTGTTGATAATCAATCTTCCGATAGTTTTCCATCTCCAATAATTACACCCACTACGAATATTTTGAAACGCAGTCAGAGCTCTACTAATTTTTTAATGCCACCACAAGCTAAATAAAAAAAATGATAGTAAAAGTATACTCCAATCTTCACCGTGGACACAGATACTTGTACAAGAAACACTATTTTTCTGGATCAATTAACAATTATGAAAATTGTAATAGATATATATATACGCATTTGAATTTGTAATAACTAACTGTAAACTCTCTTTGGTAACACTAATAACCATATTACTATCGAAATTATTACCATAAATTATTATTGGCAAACTAATTAACAAATCGTACCTAGCCATTAAAATTGTTTAAATCATGCGTGCATATAATGTATTATAAATAACAATGTTATTTGCGGTGAAGATAAAAATGAATGTTTTATTGTACAATAGTTAAAGTCGAGGTTAAAACTTACCTAGTAAGTATTTTGAAATGTTAAAATTAGCTGATAAATTGTTTTGTATCCACTCTGTGGTTCACGATTTGTACAGGGATGGGATTGAAGTATGGAGCAACTTGGGTTTTAAACTTTGCAAGAAAAATTATCATATTTTTTTTATCATAGTGTATTATATTGGAAGTAGATTTATTCTACACAAAATTTTGGGCTTATTTATCATTAAACAATGTTAATTTTTAATAATTGTAGATAATTTCTAATATTTTTGACAATTTTCGTTATTTTCTGGCAGTTTTTGATAATTTTTGAATACATTTAATGATCTTGAAATTTTTTGAAGAATTTCTGATAATTTTCGATTATTTTTATAAATTTTTCCCTCTCCTTTTCCATTGCCCCGCATCCTTAATCGAATAAAATGGAGAAATATAAAAAAAACACACTCTTAGATCTATAAATTTTTATAAATTTCTGATTAATTGTTATATCTTTATAATATTTTACAATTTCCGTCAAATTTTTGATACTTTTTGGCAAATTTCTGTAATTTCTTAGTTCTGAAAAAAAAATTGATGATTTTTGAAACTTTTCTTTTATTTTCGATAGTTCTTGATAATTTTTGAAAATTCTGAATAATTATCTTTATTTCTTTATAATATTTTACAACTTCTCTTAATTTTTATCAAATTTTTCATGAAATTTGACAATTTTCGTTGATTTTTAATAATTTTTGGAAAATTTTCTTATAGTATTGAAAAGGTTTCGATAATTTTTGAAACTTTACGTTAATTTTCGATAATTTTTGAAAATTTTCAATTATTCTCTTAATTTTTTTATAATAATATTTTACAATTTTAGTCAATATTCATCAATTTTTTTATGAAATTTGAAATTTTTCGTTGATTTTTAATAATTTTTGGCAAATTTTCTTATAGTTTGGAAAATATTTTGATAACTTTTCGTTAATTTTCGATACTTTTTGATAATTTTTGAAATTTACTTAAAATATTCACCAATTTTCAATATTTTTTGATAATTTATTGTAAATTTTTATCAGATTTGTGATGAAATTTCAAACATTTTCACACATCGTTAATTTTTGATAATTTTTTATAAACTTCCTCAATTCTTAATACTATCTCTTGAATTTGTCGATAATTATTCGGCCGATACACACTGTATATCTTCCAACAAAGTGATTGCACCTTCATCCGTTGTCAACCCCACAATTATTCCAATATCTGAATTGAATAATTGCTGCCGAGCCCGTAATGCACGCTTCAAATCTTTTTCCAAGCATATACAATTATACATGCAACTCAGTAACACGCGCCTACAAAGGGTAACGATCTTTTTTCTATACTGATGCATACAAGATAAGACCAATTTTAATAAAAATTTAGTGTGAAGTAAAATGAATGTAAAACCTTATAAAATGTAAAATTTCTTTATATATATAATGGTTAAACGGTTGTTGGGTACCTATTAAATATCGCCAAATATGATTATTTCTTCTCATAACAGTCTATTCGATTAGCTACAAACCGTTGAATTGTAAATTATTATTTTTTGTTCCTTTAATACGCAAAAAAACCTAAAAAGTAATTTGATAATAAATAATAACATTGATATTCTTCACGCCCATTTATGTTCCAAAGAATAAACTCGACATGTCGCTGTAGTTGACTAACCAACCTCTGCAAGACAGATCCGGCTTTTAGGAAAAACATATTTGATATTCCAAACACATCCGAAATGATCCCAAATCTACGCCTATTCATGTGAGCCTGTACACTCCTTCCTCTTCATAGTATTCCCTAAAACCCGAGGCTGCCACTTCCTGGTGATATTACATGCAGAAGCTAGAGCAACTTAGCACTGTATAGATGAGTTATTTTGGCAAGAGTTTAAGGAAAAAATGAGAGTCCTCATTGGAAGACTCAAACAGTGTGACCCATTTTGTTTGGAAGCACCCCTGTATAATCCGCATTTCTCAACCGATTTTAATTTAATTTTTTTTGTTAGATTCAGTATTAAAAACAGTATTTGGACACACATTTTCATAGCCTAATTACTATTTTCAAGGCCCTCTATGTTAATTTTTCTTTGCCAAAAAAGACAAAAGTACATTAGGCATATTTTTTTCTCAAATATAACTATACAAATGAGAGAATCATTACAAATGTAAACTATCAGAATTTTATAAAAGATTTTTTATTAACGACAAACTTATTACAACATGAATTTGGAAAAAGTGGTATTTTTATTAAATTTTTACGTAGAATGTAGACAAATTTTTGAAATGGCGACATGGTAAACAAAAACTAGGACTCAAACATATTGCACAGTGAAAATTCGAAGCCAATAACTTAGCCCGTTCTGGAGTTATAGCTTTTGAAAGTAATGTAAAATTGTGCTTAATAATTTGGATTGTTGGAAATGTAGTCTTTGACAATAAGGTCAATAAAATTTCTTGCCTGCAATTTTTTCAAATACGTTTGGTCACTGCTCCAGTCTCAATAAATACTTTTTTTTAATTTTGTGCACCACAAAGCAGCAAATACGGCGATCTGGATGTCTACACTCACCGGCACGAAAAACGGGCACCCCGATATTTTTTGATGAAATGCATTAATTTTTTAATTTTTTCTTTTTAGTTCGGTTTTTCCAACAATGAACACGGTTTAGTAGAATACCCTGCAGATTTTTTATCAAGAAATGTCTTCCCAAATTGAACATAATTCAGGCATTGTACGGAAATCTCAATTATGCAAAAGTTATCATGTTGCATTTACTTCTGCGGTTCCGGTAGGCTATAGATTTTCAGTGATTTTCACTAATAAATTTAAGGTTAGGTTAAGTATTTATTCATGTTTTATGGTTTATTACTTGCTTATGTCAATCAGTGCGGATAACAAGATGTCTTTAAGCACAGAAACTCTTGCATCTATTGTTGCTCTTATTCAAGACGGAAGAAGTCAAATTTACCTGGCTAACAGATTTGGGTAATCACGCAGTACCGTGCAAAGTGTATTCACACGTGTTATAGAGACGGAAGTTTACATTCGACGTTCTGGAACTGATCCCCAGAGAAGAACGACTCATCGAGATGACCGTTTTATGATATCTTCAGTACTAAGAATCCGTCATACAACTGCTGTAGATATTAGAAGCAACATTGAACATGTCAGGAACGTGAATGTTAGTGAACGAACAGTTAGAAGAAGGTTGAATGAAGCTAATCTGAAATCTCGAAGACCTGCTTTAGGACCAGAACTTTCCAAACAACATTGTGTAGCCAGATTACAATTCGCTAGGGAGCATTAAAATTGGAATGCATACGACTGGAGCTGTGTGTTGTTTACCGATGGATCCAGATTTTGCTTACGATCTCCAGATGGTCGCGAGTGAGTCTGGAGAAGAGAAGGTGAACGATATGCTAAGTGCACTTTTAGCCCTAGAGTAAGTTTTCAAGGGGGTACAGTTATGGTGTGGGCTGTAATATCTTTAGAGGCACGAACAGAATTGTACATGGTCCCTAGAGGATCTGTGACTGCAGATAGGTACACAAATGAGATCCTACAAGATTATGTTGTTCCATATGCACCATTTATTGGTGACAGCTTCATACCGATGCATGACAATACACGCCATAATACCGCCCGCATTGTTACGGAATATTTGAACGAAGTTGGTATAACCCAGGTGGCATGGCCAGCGCGCAATCCCGATCTAAATCCAATCGAGAATATTTGGGACATGCTAGGTGGAAGACTTCGAAACCGGATACCTGCTCCTTTTACCTTGGATCAGCTCAGAGTGGCTATTTTAGAGGAATAGGAAGCAATTCCACAGAATGAAGTATTCAACTTAATTAACAGTATGCCTAAAAGAATGATTGCCGTTATACAGGCTCGTGAAGGTAGAACGAGGTATAAATTAGGCAGAGAAGTGATAAATAATCCTGGTTTTTCAAATTGTTTTTTGTGTTTATGATGATAATTGTATGACTGCTAATAAATTTCTTTTCTATGTGATAATGTTAACAAGCATCATTTTCTTGAAATAAAAGCTTTCCGAAAACATTTTTTGAAGAAAGCATACTTTAAAACATGTACCAATGCCTGCCTACCGTTGACAAAGGTGACAATAAAAAAATAGAAAATTTGGGCATTTTAATATAAAAATTATAGGGGTGCCCGTTTTTCGTGCCGGTGAGTGTATTTCTATTACTTCTCGTTCACTTCTGTCATTGTATCCACAGAAAAGTACTATTTCAACTTAGTCTTGAATAGTTAAATAGTTGAATATTTGGAACATTAAGTACTTACTATTTCATACAAATGTTACTGACTGACATAAATATAATTTCAAAATCAAAGCCTACTTGCCACTCGTTGATTTCATTTTGTTAATAAATGAAATTAAGCACAATTCTACACAATTACTTTCAGAAGCTATAACTCCAGAACAGGTTAAGTTATCGGCTTCGAATTTTGACTGTGCAATATGCTTGAGTCCTTGTTTTTGTTTACCATGTTACCATTTTCAAAATTGTCTACATTCTACGTAAAATACTACGGAAAATACCACATTTTGGTATTACATTTGTGATGATTCTGAATCCAGTGGTATTTGGCAAAGGAAAATTATCAAAAAGGGGCCTTGAAAATAGTAATTAAGCTATGAAAATTTGTGCCCAAATACTGTTTTTGATACTGAATCTAACAAAAGAAATTAAAACAAAATCGGTCGAGAAATGCGGATTTTACGGGGATGCTTCCAAACAAAATGGGTCACACTCTATATTAAACTTAATCTGTAAATAGTATACTTATTTGGCAAATTAGCAATAAAGAATTTTGAACATCATAATTCTACGTGGATAATGAATAAAATTCATAATTTTGCTTATTTAGACGGACCTGTGATAATGATAAAAAGAACCAGTTGAACATGCTGCTCCAATTGACTGACCAAGCTGTACAAGATCTCACTGTTGATAATAGTTTGTTGTGAATGAATGCATTATTATAATCAGACTAGCTAGAAATGAATGAATAGTCGGACGACACGGCTTACTGAGACGCAGTTCCGTTCTGTCTCAGAGATTCACTATATACACTTACGTGGTTGGCTCCACTCCCGCGTCCGTCCATTTCGTTTCTTTCTTTTGCTATGATTTTAATTAAACCATTTGGCCGTATTTATTTATCATGATACTCATCCGGTTTATGTCACTATTTTATCAGGGTCGTTACGATACGGATTACGAAAGGATTCGTGAAAATAAAATAAGAAAAGATAAAAATATTTTCCCATACATAAAAAGTGAGTTTCTAGCGTCAATCAGAAGCCACTGACTAATATAGTATTTACAATCTTAGAACAATAAATACACTAGAAGGATTTACAGACCTATTATCCTATGCCAATATACAGATTGCGAAAAAGCTTTTCGAAACGTGCGATTTACGCAAGTACGACAAGGGAAATTTGAGAAAAACAGCTTGAAAGAGAGAGATAAAGAATAATTGTGCGTGGTCAGCGAGGCCGAATGTTCATTGTCCCCCCATTTCAACAACCTCACTCCTTCCATGTTGGGAAGATACTGAATACCACCAACTAGTGAATTCTCTCTGTAAAGGACACTGTTGCCGGATGAAAGTGTTTAGTTTTACCTAATAGTGCATGAGCTCGAAAA
Organism: Galerucella tenella; assembly: GCA_910591685.1. Classification (NCBI taxonomy): domain Eukaryota; kingdom Metazoa; phylum Arthropoda; class Insecta; order Coleoptera; family Chrysomelidae; genus Galerucella; species Galerucella tenella. The sequence goes on along the minus strand of CAJUYH010003135.1, from coordinate 40,633 downwards.
AAAATCAACGATAACGAGACAAAAATATCATTCGACCAGCCTCTGGAAATAAATACACGCCATCGCTGACCACAAACAATTATTCTTTCTCTCTCTTTCAAGCTGTTTTTCTCATATTTTCCTTGTCGTACTTGTGTAAATCGTACGGTTCGAAAAGCTTTTTCGCCATTTGTATACAATGTCTAGTTTGAGTACAACTCTGTAATAACCGATAAACATCTAGCTCTTGAGGGATTATTACATTCCAATACTCTATGTACTTTTAGAAACAAACTACACATTTTAATGAGCACACAATTTTATATTATTATCAAAAAATAAACATGTTTATGATTCAATATCGACAGCAACTGAAATTCATTCTTTATACAGCACGTCACTGTAATTGGAATCAGTAATCTTTGCTGTGTGTATTGCTATCCTTGTTTTGAAATGAGGGAATCGATTTAGATGTTGGTTGTGTTGTAAGCAAAGTGTATTGTCAGTATAGCCGGTTATTTATCTAGTCTGTTTAATTCGAACCCATAAAACAGGTTGTATAATATATCTTTTTTCTATGAGCGGGCGGAAAATTGAAATTTTCACACACATTTTAGTGTGAAAAATTAATTTTCCCGCACCGTGTGGAAATAATTTTCCACTTCAATATATCAAATTAATAATAAGCCGGTATATTATGATGGTTGGGAAATGCTATAGTTACCATGTGTAACTAACCAATTCGAAAATGAACTACACTCGACTGACATTATTATCCCAGAACAGCAAAGTGCAACAGATCCAAAATTACAGCCATTCAACAAGCAACTAGCACCTGCTATAAAGCTCAAAGAATCATGCCTAGTTATTCTCTATAGTGTAAATTGGAATCTCTCATTTAATAATTGGTTAGTGATACATTCAAATGCAGTCTTATCATGCGGGTCATACGATTCAACAAAGACATACTCACCGTTTTTGGTTTTCTTTTATTGCGTTTAATCATAACTTCCAAATAAAATCCGTAAGTTGAATAAGAGAGACATATGCAATTTCGACGGGAGAAAAAAGGATATGTATTTAGTTTTCAGCGATTCTAAAAGTCTTTCACCAGCGAAGTTTTTATTTAAATGTCAGTTATGTCACTTTGAAAATTCAAAGTGAGAATATGAATAATAAGAAGCAATTTTCCGGTATTTTGCATCCTCAAGTATAAAAATGGTACTTAATCTGATAGATTATTTCGAGAATGAATGAAAAAGTGGAAATTCGTCAACCAGTGTGCAGGAAACATCAACCATCATTATTTTCTCCGGGTATATTTGTAATCTCACATTTTGGTAACTTCTGTGTCTTCTGGTTTGATACATATGGTTAGTGACCTTTGAACCCGCATGATAAAAGCGCTTTTGACTGTATTAACTTTTATTCGTTGAATAATTGTTATTTTAAAATTTCTCCAGTCAAATATCTTATATTATAGGTACTTAATACGACTTGACAATACAGATTATATTTACAATTTTTTGGGTTTCACGACTCGAAATCGTCGACATCATTTGAAATGTGTTTCGTTTCGAAATCAGAAATAATTACTCCACTGTTGACTTTAACTCCCTCATACGCGTCATTCTTAGGACACATTACCGTAAAACAAGATTAAGCAGAATAAATTCATGTACAAATTACTTAGCTGGTTTTATCTCCGCTTGTTTTATGTGGTATTCCAATAACTGTATTTGCAGGAGCGTTCCGACTAACTATTTTCAAAAGGCAACGCTATATAAAATAAAAAATTATAGCATAAATCCAGAACTGTACCACCTTTATATTGATCCTGGTTCACTCAAGACTAAAAAACAAGTGAGGAACAAGGAACTGTTCCAATGGGTTCATAAGATGTAACAGTTTCCTTTGCTCTATGTTATTTTTGTTGCATTTTAACCCCTTTAAGTGGATCCAATCCATCAAGATCTACTTTTCTAGAGAAACCATTAAATATTTTTTAGTCCTAGAACATTCTTTCGTCATATCATAGCTCTTGGTCTTCATTGGCTAGAGGACTAGTTGGCGCAGATTGATCTGGCTTGAATTGTGACCAACTGGCCAAGGTCTGGTATTTCCTGATGCTCTTCGAAGAGTTAATACCATCCGCATATTCCACTTTCTTTTTGTTGATGTCGTCTCTCATACTCAAATGTCGTGCTGGTCGGGATGGAGCTTTGGCCAGTTTCAGGACGTCAAAATGTATGGGGATCTTCCTGTGAAGAAACTCCTCTACAAGTTTCTATTGGCAAGTTTTGTAGTGAAAAAGAAGTGCCGGAACATCCTTCTGAAGACCGGAACTCTTTTGGAGTACCAGCACGAAAATATCATTGTAAGAAATAGGTGAAACCGAAAAATTCGTACAATTGGAAAATTCTAGTAGAGCTAGAGCAAAGCATTGGAGGTTTTTTGCAACAAAACGGAGAATGATGGTAAAAAGAAAAAGAAACTTTCGACGTTAAACCCAGAAATCAAATTTGGAAAAGCATACAGCAAAGAGGTAAACTAGGAAAAGCAGACTTAGATAGAGTATTATTAAAATTAAATCAACAATCCGAAAAGTCAACAATATACAGGGTGTTTGAACAGTTTAAGCTGGGGGTTGAAAGCTGGGAAATAGGAACGTGTGGGGAAATTTTGTCAAAGAATAAAATGAGAATAATGGGTTCACTCTGGTTTACGAGTTTTAATATATTAGATAAAATAATATACCTACTTAGTTTACCCTTTGACACAAAAATTTTACGACTGCCCCTGTGTAGTAATACTGGTATTCGAACATTTTGGTAATTTTCACCTGTGTGCCATCGATTTCCGCGGGTTGTGAGGCTTTACAAGCAGGTGTTGACCAGTTGGAGAACATAAAACTGCTTGTTAGGCCGCTACTTTCTATTTTTAGGAAAACTTTTCGGTATATTTTTGGAAACGCATATTGTGAAACACAACTGAGAAACGGAAAATAATTGTTCATGTGTCTTTTTCAGAAAAATATGATTTTATTAAACCATTTGAATTACTCTAAAAGTCGATAAAAAATAATAAATTTAGGTAATTTAAAAAATGTTTTTGTTAATTTTTCTTGATAAAAATGTAAATTGAAAAAAAAATACCTGTAGTTAATTTGAACAATTTAATTTATGGGGGAAATATAAGATAGTTGCTTTAATTTTCTGCCCCAACACATTAATTTTAATGCTCCGCCTCTGGTGGTAGTAAAAAAAGCCACATTCATTCATTTAACAAGTTGTGACTTGTATTTCCTACTAAAACCTCATAGAAACATCATTCCGGGGTTTTATGAGGCACTCATTGTGTGCTGTAGTTTCTAGTAAACAAAATTTCCGCCTGGTTGAAATTTGTCTCCTCCTTTCTGCTGTATCCAGTTAATTTTATCTATATGTATATTGAAAAATTCTTAGTCTACTATAAAACCAAACAAAATTTCAATGTCAAAATATTTTATTACTCAACATATTCTCCTCTTAATTGTATACATTCATTTACAGCTAACCTGCAAAGTCTCTAGACCTTTCAGAAAAAATGTTTCTTCTTGCTCTGCAAACCAGACCTCCACAGCTTTTATCACCTCCTCGTTGGAAGAGAATTTACGACCTTTTAAACTTTTTTTCAGTTGAGGAAAGAGATTATAGTCGGACGGAGCCAAATCTGGTGGATAAGGGGGGTGTTCTAGTAATTCAAACCCTAAATCATACATAGATTTGTGTGCAGGGGCGTTGTCCTGCAAAAACAAAACACCTTTGGATAGCTTTCCGCGACTTTTCTCTTTAATTTTTTCCCGTAGATTGGTCAGTAATGTCGAATAGTAATCTCCGGTTATTGTTCTACCCTTATCCAAAAAATCAATCATGATTACTCCATGTCAATCCCAAAAAACTGAAGCAAGAACTTTTCCAGCAGATTTTTGGACACGAAACTTCTTAGGTCTTGGAGAGAACGAAGGACATTGATCACCAAGGGTATTAAGCATATTTTCGTAAATCTGCTTAGCTCTTAACCCTTTTAAATACAGGTACTTGATGATGACTTGATACTCCAATTTTTCGATTTTCAAAATTTCGGTGGACGTCTTTTTCCTTTCAGTTTATTGCGTAGCTATGGTTTACTTCTAATGGAGTTATTGTTCGTAGCTATGGTAACGCAATATTGGAACTTTAGTTCTTCACGTCAGGTTAGGTTTGAGCGACCAGGGGTCGCGACGCAAAAGATCTGACCGTTACGCGTTACGTTACGCTACGTTATGTTACGTTGCTTCGTTATGTGACTTGCTTGCGTGCTTGTGCTCTCTCCTTAGTTTCTCTCTCTCGTTTACGAAGCAGCGATTCATATGCTCCGGCCGGAATTCGAACCCGGGCCACCCGCGTGGAATGCGAGCATTCTACCACTGAACCACCGATGATATATGAAAATTCTGTGCACAGCTGGTATTCGCAGTGCTGGTGATCTACTTGAATTTGTTCTGATAAATTTTTACTATTATTTCCATAATTTTTTTTGCGCGATTAAGGGGTCTAGCATATTTACTTTTCGAAATACAGGGTGTTGAAATTTTGAAAACTTGAATGTTTTAATTCGATAACTTTAAAATGGATGAATAAATTGATTTGACATTTGGCAGGTTGTTTTTAAATGTAAAAGGGCATATTTTGATAAAAATAGTAGTTTGTGCAGTTAGTGTGGATATTAAGTTATGAAATCAAACAATTTTATTTTTTTAAATCTACATTATATTTAAACTTAAAGTGACGCGTTTCGCTAACTCATTATACCTCCATTCGTTTGAAAAAGCTACTGTGTTAGCGAAACGCGTCACATTAAGTTTAAATATAATGTAGATTTAACAAAATAAAATTGTTTGATTTCATAACTTACTATGGATCTACATCAAGTAAAAGCCTCATCTATTCAATTAGTGTGGATATGATGGCCATATCGCACGAGTGCTCAATCGTTCTAGTGCGATATGGACAATGCACACGAGTCGAACAGTATATTTTTTCTACGACCCACTTAAGAAAAAATCTAAAATTTCTATAAACTGTAATATAACTTCAAATTAAAAATTTAACAATTCAATTTTATGTTTCCACTAATCTTTTGTGGTAAACGTACAGTTCTTGAATGTCCAATTTGTATAATGCTACACGGTTTCCCTTTCTAAATATACGATGCTGTTATAAGTAGATGTTGCCAGTCGGACTCCCTCATGAAGGGTACCGTACCATTATCTATAATAATGAATATTCTGCTAAATATTTCAAACGTCTACCTGTTATCGTTATTAATATCAAGCAGAATAATTATTTAAAAATAAAATTAACATTAAAAAAAAACTTCTTCACGAGGTATCGAGCCCGGGTCTACCGCGTGAGAATCTGGTTTGCTCACTACTCGACCACCGAGAAATATGCAAATCGTTTATCTATAACGTCAGATGTATTACATAGTTTTTGCTTAAAAGGAACTAAAGTTCCTACCGTGTGTCCCGCGACACGTTCTACCTTTTTTTGTTTATGTATGGAGCTGGTCTAGGCTAACGAGATATCAATACATCCTCGTATACATTTGCGCCTCTTTATAAAACTATTTAAATTCTCAATAAAGCTTGTGTAGAATATTTATTTATCAACTGAAGCTCCAAAAAAAGTAATAAGCATAGAAAAAAGTTTTTATATGTTTTTGGTTGTGATAAATTTAAAGCTTGTTAATGACTGGTATTTCAGCTCAACAACCATATGAGCTTGCCCCTTATCTATGTCCATTCCATGTGTCGCATGTTATAATTTCGTTAATATCAAATGAAATCAAAAAGTACCAGTCAAATAAAGATGAGCCAGGCATGCGATGTTTTCCATTAAACTAATGAATAATATTAAATGAATAAATACAAAATGTAACATTCGGGTAACATACGCGACAAATGGAGTATGAATATATATCGTAGGAAATAGTGTTATCTCAATCGGTAGACAGTTGTGCCCCGCATGGTAACCGATTGCATCCAATCTGGCCGAATATCATCCATATGGCACCACGATCCTTTTGCAAATGGACCTTCTGCTTCATTCGAATACCGTTTATTATGAGAAATGAGTAGATCTTCACTTTAAGCTGATTTTCCTTTTTTTAATTCGGAGTTTGTCGTGAGAGAATTGATTTTACTTATTATAATACGAGGTTATTTAATATGTTACACATAACAACTGAAACAATCAATATGTGGAGACTGTAAATGAGGAAATAGATACTGGCAATGAAAATAATATCGATGTATCATGGAAAAACAAAAAATATAAGTACCGCAGGTATAGTCAAATGCAGTCTTATCATTCAACAAAGACATACTCCCCGTTTTGTTTTCTTTTATTGCGTATAATCATAGCTTGCAAATAAAATCCGTAAGATGAATAAGACAGACATGCAATTTTGATGAGAGGAAAAAGGATATGTATTTAGTTTTCAGCGATTCTAAAAAGTCTTTCACCAGCGAAGCTTTTATTTAAATGTCAGTTTTGTGACTTTGACAATTCAAAGGGATACTATCAATAATAAGAAGCAATTTTCCGGTATCTTGCATTCTCAAGCAAAAAAATGGTATTCAATCTGATAGATTATTTCGAGAATGAATGAAAAAAATGGAAATTCGTCAACCAGTGCAGGAAATCAACCATCATTATTTTCTCCGGGTATATTTGTAATCTCACATTTTGGTTACCTCTGTGTCTTCTGATTTGATACATATGGTTAGTGACCTTTGAAGGACTGGTATGATGAGGAATATAATGAAGTATAAGAAGGAATCAATCAAGACTGGATTGGAAGGTAGAAACAAAGCAAGGTCAATAAACATTTATATAAAAAATGAAAGAAGGAAGTAAATAAATACTGTGTAGAAATGGAGATAAATAACAAGGTGAGTGGAAGACATAAACCTGCTAAAATAGAAGAATTAACGACGCTAAGAGAATCAGTTACAGGGATCAAAGATATTATTTTAGAAGAAGATATTGACTTAGTGGAATTCTGAGAACATCTGTAAGATCTATAAGCCGAAATCTGTAAGAGTTACAGGAAATGCGATTCTAACCTTACCCGTTACTTACAGATTCGTAAATATTTACGGGCTGAACATCTGTCACTGTAAGCAGTACAGGGTGTGGTACAGAGCGTTGTATTATTATTATTATCATTTTTCGTGAATTATTAGTTGGAAAGTTGTAGAGTTTTAAGTTTTAATTTAAATAATTGCGCCTTCAATTGCGCCACTAGCTCTTCCCACTTTTTCATTAAATAATTGGGATCTAAAGTAGGGTTTACAGTATTACTGCGAAAAATTTAATCATTTTCCAAGAATTGTAAGTATAACTCCAATTGGTCCTGGAGACGCACTTTTGGTCCTTTTTCTTTTTACACCTTGTGTTCCACAAAATACGTAAGTATGTTTAAATAAATAAATAAATAACATGTTAAATTTATTATGTCAGTAGTTTACTCACGCCATTCTTTTAATACAAATTGTAAAAATATCAATTAGTATTAAGGTTTACCAGGTCGGTACACACACAGCTGTTACTTTTAATGGTTTTGAGGTTAGAATTTTGACATTATAAACAGAAGTGAAGTTGAAACCTATAAGATAAAGATCTGCTTTTAATAAGTTTAATGATTATAGTAAGCAATTTTTACAGCAAGGTTAGTGTGTGATAATATACAACAAATTTCAAGTTTACAAGGCAGTTGTTAACAGAAAATAATTATATATTAAATAAATAGTAGGTATAAATAACGTTAATGTGACAATATTCCAAAGGTAGCAACATACAGTTTTTCCCTCAGATAGATTTATATTTTGTAGGGCATTTACTAATGTTTCTAGATTTTACAGCCAAGATGTTTTTTGTGTCATGACTGTATGTGTATATATATCGGACACAGTAAGACAGGAATTTGTCAATTAAACAAAACAGACACAAAATATGTTTTTCCGCAAATCGCTAGGAAATTTTGACATTCCTGTCAAAATTTCTTGAAGAAAAAGTCAGGACTTCCTTACTGTAAGGAAATGTCATTTCCTTACTGTAAGGAAATGATATTTCCGTACAGTTGTTAGTGTTCTACATAAATGATTGAAAACACATTGCTTATAAGGAATTAATTTATATTTTGAAAACATCAAGTCATTGCTGAATACATTTTTAAGATCAATTTGTTATATTTACAGTAATTTGACAGTTAGTACAATTATTGAACATTGGAGGTGTTCAGAAACTACTTACGTGTAAGTGTCACAACGATTCAAAAATTATTCTGTGTTCAGCTGACAGACAAAAAAGATTATTATTCAAAAAACGTCAGATCATTTTCTTTTCAATTTTATGTCACAGTTTTTTTAATTAGTTAAGCTTTATGTTATACTGAATTGATATTATTGTGAAAAATATTACGTTGGGAATAAAGAACCATTACACACTACAGTCCACAATTAATGTTCTTCGTATTTTTCCCTCGTAAATTACAGGAGGAACACTCTTAGAACTATGAGAAAAATTTTGGACAACATGCAGGGTGGTAGGGTCATTTTGTTGAATATTTTGTACTGTGAAAATTTTATTTGCCACCTCAACCTTACTGTTAAGCGATTCTTCGATATATCCTTCAACAACGTTTGATGACTTCCATCCGCCATGCCTCTTTAAACTAGTTATGTCGGCACCAGAGTCAACCAATATTGTTGCAGAAGACCGACGAAAGCAGTGACCAGTATATTCTGTCGGATTTACCAAGTTCAAATAAGTAGCAACTATTTTGGGCATTTTTCTAAATTGATGAATTCCTACCACTTGTCTACAACCCTTTCCGCTTTGATATTTAAAGAAAAATCGGTCACTGTTCATATTTTCTGGTCTTAACGAAACATACTTTCGATAAACATTCAAGTAGATCTGATTAATTACAAATGATCTTGGTTTGTTGGTTTTCGAATCAGGTATGCTGATTAAAAGCTTAGATTCTAAGTCTTCTATATCGTGTACAGTCATTCGGACTAACTCATCCATTCTACAGGCCCCAGAAATACCAAATATTACAGCCACCTAAAAAATAAATAAAGCTATAATCTAAATAGAAATTAAAACCTTGTAAATTACCTTAATCATTAAATTTTCTTTATCTGGAGCTTCCTGGATAAATTTTTCAATTTCTTCCTTCGTTAAAATCTTAGATTTCTTTGCCCTATAACCTTGAGCTTGCCGTTTCAATAAAGAACGAAGTTTTGAGTATGTAGATATATCTACATTGTGTTTAAGTGCAAGGGTTGACTTCAGCATTGAATAATTGGCCCATAATGTTGAAGATTTCATCTTTAAACAAAGGTCTAGGAAGTATGCCATTACAACATTTTCTGAGAAAGAACTCGTATTTTTACTCATGCGATAATCCATAAAACGTCTGTATGCATTTTCGTACTTTTCTCTTGATTTCTTTGGCAATAATTCTAATGAAGCAGTATTCACTGCCTCAACCAGCTCTGGAGGAGTCCCAGGAATGGAAATTTCATCATCACTTATCATTTTACTTTCGAGAACACCAGCAATTAAATTTATAAGCGTCAAGTTTGACAATTCAATCTCAATACGTTTCCATAGTAACCCAAGTAATTTTATTAGGAATTTCAAAGCACCATTTATTTGGGAATAAAATTATCGCGTTTTTTTTTAAATCAATCAATATCTGTCGAATTTTAAACGATTTGCTGAAAAATAGTATGTTTACCTCGTAGGAAAAGCCACATTCCTGGACTCTGTGTTGCTAAGTCTCGGCTTGCGCCTCGACTTAGCAATCTTCACAGTCGTCCAGGAATGTTAAGCTTTTCCTACCCGGTAAACAATGTACTATTATTTTTCCCAATATTCTAGATTTCTTCTAGCGACTGAAGACGCGTTCCTGGAAATAGTATATTACATAACGTGTGAAAAATCACTTTCGCACGAGTAATGTACAGTATTTTTCCTACGATCACGTGATAATTTTACCAAATAATGTGTAATCAACATATGACATATTAATACACAAAATGTTACAATTAAAGTCAACATAATTAATTGCAAAAATTAACAATAACTATCAATAATGACAAAAATTCAAGTAGTTTAACTATATAATATAGGTAGGTATAACAATTATTAATTGGATGGATAATTATAGATATTGAAAGTGAAATTATTAATTGTTCATCATACTTCATACATACTTATCATAAATACCTTTCAAGATTATTACATTTTCCTACTATTATAAGAGGTGATTTGGATTAGTTGGTACATCGGACTTCTGACGAAGGGTACGTGGGTTCGATCCTCGACCGCCCATCAAGAAAATAACAAAAATTTCACTTTTCAAATAGATCGCTTCGAATTTAGATAATACATAGGTAAATATAATTAAAAATTATATATTTGACAGCTTGCCAGTGGTCAATCTTGATAAAATTTATACATTTGACAGCTTTTTTATCCGTACACGTACGGGTAAGTTTTTTTTTCCGTACGCGTATGAATAAAGGCCACTTTCCATAGAACTAGACAGTGCGATATATGTCACTTTCCTATGTGATCGTAGGAAAAAGTTTTTTCAGTTTTTAAAACCAAAAATCTCGTCACTTTCGTGTAGTGGGCTTGTTAAGCAGATTTTTTCCCTTTTTCTTGATTTCATTGACATTTATTCCGCAATATAACATTATAAATCATAATAAATTTGTGCAGAAGCGCCCGAAAATGTTAGCCACATGTCAACGATACACCAAAACACCAAAGAATAGAATTCTTGTTAATTTGCCAAAAAGGAAATGGTTGATCTTTTCCTTGGGAAGTCCTCATCAGATGTGACATGTGTTTACTGAAAGAGTGTTTGGTGTGCAGTGTGGTCCTGTATTTAAAAATGATTTTACGATCCACATTTCGGAAATTTCTGTGTTACACATGTTAACAAAACTGTATAGAAACATTGGACCGATATTTTATTGCATCGAACTTTAACAGATGGTTAAAACATGATTTTTATAACTGGGTTTGGCAGAAGACGCCCTATTATCAATGAAATTTGCCGGAAAAATAAAAGTGTATCATTTTTAGCAGTCTGGCCTGATATTTATACAGATTGTCTTAATTATTACAGGATTATGTTTTTAATATTTATTGAAATGCATGCATAGTGTCACTTTGACAAATCATTCTTGTCTACTTAACGTTGCATTTAATTATGTTATTGTTTAATAAAAAACGTTCTAAGGATCCCTAGCTCTACGTAATTAATAATAATAATAATAATAATAATAAAAGCTTTTATTGACTGCATATACACTCAGGTGCAAAAAAAAACGGGCCCCCTATTTTTTTCTCAAAATCGGCTATATTTGTTTATTATTTTGGCTTTTGGTTTACACTTTTTATATTTTACCAACAAAGGACTTCCTCCTGGTATAAAAAGACAAGAATATGTTACTTAAACTAAACTTAATAAACAATGACATATATAAAGGAAAAATACATGTATACTTAGTAAAATTTATGTTAACAACAGCAAACTTTAGAGATACAGAAAACAAAATTTAACACATAAAACAGACTTTAGTATTTGGTATTTCCTCCTCTAGCACTAATTATTGCTTGCATACGGCGTGGCATCCCACTAATGAGCTCACGAACTGCATTCTGAGGAATATTCTCCTATTCTTCTTGAAGAGCTACACGAAGCTCATTTAATGTGGTTGGTGCTATAGCACGACTTCTAACACGTCTGCCCAACATGTCCCACACATGTTCTATAGGATTTGCGTCCGGAGAACATGCTGGCCAGTTCATTTTTTCAATGCCAACTTCTGTCAAGTATTCACTGAGGTCTAGCGTTGTCCTGCATCAGTATAAAGTTATCGCCAATAAATGGAGCAAATGGAACCACCTGATATGCCAAAACTTCCTCAATATACCGTTGTGCAGTCAGTGAGCCCCCATTGATAAACACTAATTCCGTAGAGGCTTCACTTGATACGCCTGCCCATACCATTACGGAACCTCCGTTATGATTCAGCCTAGGGCTAAAAGCACATTCTTGGAATCGTTTCCCATTTCGTCTCCATACTCGTTTTCGTCCGTCTGGTGAATGTAGCGAGAACCTGGACTCATCGGTAAAGAGTATATTACTCCATTGCATAAGATTCCAATTGCTATGTTCACGAGCAAAGTGCAATCTCGCTACCCGGTGACGTGGAAGTAACTTAGGCCCAGTTGCTGGCCTAAAAGCTTTTAACCCAACCTCATGTAATCTTCGGCGAACTGTCCATTTACTTACATTTTTACCACGAACCTCCAGAAGTCGATTTCTTGTCTGTACTGAAGTCAAATGACGATTCCTTAGAGAATTTGGTACAATAAATCTGTCATCTTGAGCGGTAGTTACCCGTATTCTACCACTACCAGTCCTTCTTGTGTTTCTTCCAGTATCCCCAAAACGTTGTAACACCCTTTGAATGGTAGAACGACTAATATTGAGTAATCGAGCCACATATCTTTGGCTTCGACCATCTTCCACAAGAGCTACTGCTTTAGCACAATCTTCAGCACTTAAAACCATAATTAAGACTTTAAAATTGTCAACGTTGATATTGACAATATTAACATTAACAAAAAATTGCCTAGCAGCCGCCCAACAATTGTAAACACATAAGCTCCTTTCGAATTGCATGAATGAAATATGGAACTTTTGAATTTGAATTTTCCAAAATGTTCTTTTTTTATGTAAAACGAGAAAATACACATGTATTCCAACTTTTTGTATTTAGAAGGAAGTCCTTTGTTGATAAAGAATACAAAATATAATTTAAAAACCAAAATGATAACCAAATTAAGCCGATTTTGAAAAAATAATAGGTGGCCCGTTTTTTCTGCACCTGAGTGTATTACAATAAAAAAACGTAAACTGAAATTGTATAACCATAGTGGCAGCCAAAAGGCAGGGTTCAGATATCTACAGTTTTAAAATGTAACGTTAATATTGTTTATAATAATTGTTGGCCAGTCGGTATTGGTCATTTTAGACCAAAAGTACAAGTAACTAGCAATACGGCTGATGTTTTTATGAGTACCTTGAAGTGTGAAGATTAATATAAAAAAAGTTTACCAGTCTATCGATTTCCCTCACGCTGGGAGGAAGGTGGAGAAGAATAAAAAATACCACCGTGTAGGGGAAGTGTTTTGCAATTAAAAAGTCTCCTGCGTTTTTTCCGTCCGATCAATGGTTTGTCCGGAAAAAATTCGGTAAACTAAGTATGTGTTGCGCGTCCGCTCGACTCTGCTGCACTGCGGAAAAAAATTAAATAATCAATTAGAATAGTTCTTCAACCTTTGGTGAGAATTAAGGTTATAAATAATAAATAAAAGGTAATATATTCATTTTTACATATCTTTATTGGAAAAAGGTATGAAAAAATAGTATATCTTAAAATTATATATTAATCATCTTTTATAATACATTTTCACTATATACATTTTGTTCGTTGAATATTAATCTTTATATTACATGAGTATAAAATTTTATTATGAAAAAATAAAGAAGATTCCTACCCGAATCTATAAAAATTGCTATTTTTGCTTATAATACCAAAAATCACTGAATCCAAAAATGTGTGTGAATTAATTAATTTTGTAATTATATATTCTTGTTCTTAGAAGTTTCCCCAACATTTCTACGCAAACCCCATTGAAATTACTCCAGTTTTATCAAAGTTACAGTATTTAATATGTATATTTTCTTGTAAATTCAAGATTCCTAAAATTTACAAAAGAATGAAAAGTGCCGTATTTCGTAATTAGGAAAAATTAATTATCCGTAAATTTTATCTATGGAAAAAGACCTCCTGAATAACAGTTTCCATCCTTCGTAAAATTGTTTCAATGCCACCTTATTATATAATATATTTTTTATTGAGATACTTGGTTTTTGATTGGAATATAATATTTATATTATATATGAGTAATTTGCTATAAATGATTATGTACTATGACAAAAAAAATGCCATCTTAACATTACAATAGTTTATAATGTAATACTCCGCCGCGCTTCAGAAAATAGAGTCGCGCGGATGCGGAACACATACTTAGTTTGCCGAATTTTTTCCGGACAAACCATTGCTCGTACGAAAGAATCGCAAGAAATCTTTTTTGTTGCAAAACACTCCCCCTACACGGTGGTATTTTATTTTTCTCTACCTTCCTCCCAGCGCGAAATATTGGAAAATTTCGAAAAAAAAGGTTTTTTGATTTTTTTCTTAATTTGGGAAATCGTTAAACTTTTTTTTATATTAATCTACATACTTTAAGGTACTTAAATAATTATTTTACGATAATTTTGACTATATGACTATATATATAAATATATTGACTAACCGTACACAAATTACGACCAGATGCTTTGGCACAAAGAGTCATATTATATATATCGGAAGTGACTACGTTTTGTATCGTCAACCAACATTTTTTTTTATTCTAACATAAATGAAGAAAAGGTGCAAACAACAGTTGTGCCTTAAAGAAATTCGTTAAAATTAAAAGCGAGCAGATGGATTGAGTGTTTATCCCCTTTCAAAATTTCCCTAAGGGTCCACCCTTGGTGAAAACTGGGTATATGTGACTTTAGCCATTGCGTATATGTATGCACATGTCATACCGACATATGTACTAACCGCGGTTAAACAGGGTGTTTTCGACAGATGATCAGATCATCTGTACTGTCGAATTTATGGGTCCCTTAAGTGACGGAAGGGCTTCGCCTGCTTGTCATTAGAGCTAGTGTGTCTAAATTAGTAACATTAAGTGGTGAATTCGAGAGATAATTAACTTTATGGATGATGCGTCAGTGCGTATGTTTAATTTTTGACATATATCGCGTTGAAATTAATTCAAACGCGTGTGCTGTTTGTTATCTATGATTGAAGAATATAAAATTTAATCATAGGTATATTCAGTTGATTATTTTTTTCACTTGTCAAAATCATTCGGTATTATTCTGATAAAACTGCTTCCTCGTCGATAATACCTTAAGCGTTTTCGATTATTTACTTTTGGCTGCTAATAGCAGCTCGTAGTGACTGAATTCCGTTCGTTTATTACCAGGCGTGACGCCTAGTCTTACCTCCCCCTTGCCCCTCAAGCACATACCGAAAAGTATGAGCTTCAAGCCACGGACATTAAATTTGACGTTTGTCCGGTTTGACATTTATTTAAAGGTTAAAATTGTGCCGATTACGATTTAATACGATTTAAACCTTACTAAAAATATCTAAATATGCAAAATTTTATTATCAAAAACATTATAATTGAAATCTGTTCTTCTAACAACACAGGAAATTCATTGGCATTGGTACATGTCAGGTGTTTTTGAGCATCCAAAAAAATCGTGTTCGATTTGCTCAAAAGTCGTGACGACCGAGGCGTCACGCACAAGTGCTTGAAGCCCAAATAAACGAAAGCAACACTTGTTTACATTGAAACGTCAAAATTTTATTTTGAATTTGTCATTATTGACAACTAAAAGTGAAACAAGTTTATTGAAAAATGAACACAAACCGATTCAGTATGCCATCACCCAAGAGAATACATTTAAAAAATAAAGCAAAATACTTAAATTGTTGAGAAAAATAATCTTCCCAAATACAACTCGTTCTTCAAATTTTATCACATAATCTTTTATTTTCATCACTCAAACTTGTTTACTTGAGGCAAAAACATTCAAACAAACCGGTTGGTTTCCATATTTTTGCCAAATAAACAAGTTTTCGTGGAAAAAAAACTATCGATAAAATTTGAAGCACTCGTGGTATTACCTTTGATAATTTTTCACTGGATATAGTAACCAATCAAATTACTTAATTTCAAGTCATGTGTCAAATTTCATCCAATCACCGCTGTATTACAGCGATAATACCCTCCATGTGGTGTTTTCAGTTTGGTGTTTATGTTATATTAAAAATTAATTAAACGTCAAACTCACAACTGGATTAAAAATGTCGGAAAGATTTGATATTGCATCTAACGATTCAATGAATTTACCAATAATTGTACTTTTCACAACTGTAGTTTTAAATGAAAATGAATAATTTTTGATTAAAACTAATGTAGTTTGTATTGAAAAGTATTAAGCGTCAGATTGACAATCAATTTTTTGATATTTACAAAGTAAAAAATTATCTTATCGAATACTCCTCGGGTCTTGATAAATACTCAAAATTTTGTCGTAGAGAATCCTTCAAGCGTGTTGCTCAAAGAAAATAGCCCTCGGCCTGCGGCCTTGGGCTATTATCAAGCAACACGCTTTCAGCATTCTCTATGACAAAATTATCTCGATATTATCAAGACCCTAGGGGTATTACTACTGATTATTTTTTCCACTTGTCAAAATCTGACATTTTGGTGGTTTCAACCAATAGCAATGCATTATTCTAGCCAATCATTAAGTATTATACTGATAAAACTGATTCCTCATCGATAATACTTTGTTTACATTGAAACGTCAAAATTTTACTTTGAATTTGAAATTATTGACAACTAAAAGTGCTTCGAAGTTTATTAAGAAATGAACACAAACCGATTCAGTGCCATCACCCAAGAGAATATTGAACATTTAATACAAAATTCCACTCCACAATACAAATTATAGCACATAATTTTTTATTTGAAGCACCTTTAATAATTCGAAGCTCCTCAATATTGTATATGATTCTTTGTAATAAGGTTATCTTCTATATAAGGTTAGATAAATATCTTACTCTTTGTGCGACATTGCATTATATATTTTAATCCAAAATAATACTTCTTTCGGAGTATTAATAATGACATCAAGTAAACAAATAAACAATGTCTGATATTAAATTTATGACGAGCAAAATAAATAGCACTTTTAAATATCGTTGGTTGATAGTAACTATTCTAATGAATGAATTCTTATTTATTTATATTATAAGGGATTCATTCATTCATTCATTCATACGTTTGGGTTGGGCTCAAGAGCCCAGGCACTTGAACTGAATATTTGTACCATTGCCCATGTTCTCTACCTACTTTCATTCCAGAAGCTTCTTGTTTTCTATATAGGCCAATATTTCGATAATATATTGTTGAGTGATGACAGTTCGTTGATTTTTAATTTGTTATATTATATTATTGTTTTATCTGGATTTAATTTTGTTAATCACTTTGTTATAAAAAGTGAAATAAGTGTCTGTCTAAAAATTGCTATTGTCGGTCCCTTTAATAATACATTAATATTCAAATAGACTATATTATAATTATTATAAATATGTAAATTTTAAATCGTGGAAATTTATTTTGGACAAGTCAACAGTTGTCCGGTGTTTTTGAGGAAACACTTGTCGGCAATAAACCTCGCTGTTTGTACATCACAAATTGAATTCAATTTTAAGAACCGAGAATTATGTTTGTTTACAGATTTGAGCACATGCGGTGTGCACCTAAAAGTCGGTTTTAGGGTAATAAAATACTAGAAAATATTTGTGTAAAACGATTCATGTATTTAGTTTGAAATATTGTGTATCCATTTTCGTTAAATCGGCTTTTTTTTTTAAACTTAGTTTCTTAAACTTAGGGAATGTGGTGACAAAGTACACACTGTATACAAACATAATATGAAATGCAAGCTGCTAACGAAAATTCGTATCATAAATAAATTACTTGAACAATTATTGAGGGACACAATGAAAGCGCCGTACATATGTAGTGGGCATATGTGCAAACATGTGCGTAGTCTTATGGGAAATCACCTGGCAAGGGTGTTTTTAGGCGACTACATGCAGGGATAGGACCGATGTTGGCTTGGGAATAATAGGGATATTCCGTAACGAAATCGGCAGATTACGGGCCGTATGTCGCTTATGGATTTATTTAAATTGAATATTTCACTCCGGCAAAATACCATAGCAGCGGCAATTTTTCTACTGACAAGATGCAAGCGAAGTAATATTAAGAATTTAATGTAAAATTGGACTCGTTTATTGACATTGTTTTTAAATTAGTCCGTTTGGCAAAGGTCTCGAAACCAAAACAATTTCAAGGTATGTATGTATATACACTGTGGGCCGAAATAAAGGAGTTTTTTAATTGGAAATATTTTTTTTGTTTTTCGGGCGATTTTTTTTCTTTTTGCAGGGCTAATACCCTAACATGTCCTCGACATGACTGTAAATTTGGAAGCAAAAATAATGTACAGGGTCGGACTTATAAAAAAAATTATATAACAGTGCATTTGAGCTCGTTGCAAATGAAAACTGTTTTAGCTAAAATTGTACTAATATGCTTTTTCGGTAGATAAACTATCCAGAACACTTCAGTAAAAAGGAAATTTTCTGAAATTACCGGATTCGCGAAATATCATTTTTTTATTAAATAACATTTTAACAAATAATACATAATAGTTTAGTAACTTTAAATATATTATGAATGTGGCCACCTAACAGCCCAGAGCTAAATCCGGTTGATTATTCAATTTGGGGAATTTTCGAACCAAATTTGTATGACGGACAACAATTTGAAACAATCGAGCAGATCAAAGAAATAATGCAGTTTGTTTGGAACAATTTTGAACAGGGTGCAATAAATGGGGCTATCAATTTATGGTGCAGATGACTTCAAGAAGTGGTGAACAATAGTGGTGGTCTCCCAGGTGCTGTGCTCTAGGATTCTAAAGTGCTGTGCAGTTGGAAAGTATGTGGATGGAGGTTTCTTCTTCCATGCCACAAAATCTGCATTCTTCTTCCTCCACTATTTTGAGCTTTTTCAGGTGCCCATTCAGGCGACAATGTCCCGTTGGGATCCCTGCTAAAACTCTTAGCGCAGTTTTACTTTGACTTATGCATATATTGTTCTCGCCTAGATCATTGAGTTTGTCTAGGCACCATTTTGGAACTGTTTACACAAGAGCTCAGTGCTTTAATGGCTGCTTGACTATCCGACATTATGATAATCCTTTGTCTTCGGTATCCTTTATCAATATTGATCTGGGCCCACTTTCTTATGGCGTGGATTTCCGCCTGAAAGATACTTGGGGTTTTTCCAAGCTTTCAGAGTGTTTGGTTCCTGGCCCGAACACTCCTAACCCAGTTTCAAGGTAACCAAGAGAAAATCAAAATTTCGAAAGCACTTAGGACACAAAAATTATAGGAAATGATAAAAATTTATGACGAAGACAATAATATAGACACTCCAAAATTTTGCCGACAAAGATATACAATATGTTCCCATAAAGTTGGAATCATAGCTATGGAAAATTTAAATTCACAATTTTTGGTATTTCATAAATAAAAATGGTTTCATACCGCAAATGTGTTTTAAAAAAATAACGTATAAGCTTAAAAAATCACCTGATATTATGTGATTACAATAAAAAAAATGTAACAACCGAGATCTCATATTCCCAAGGACTTCATATGGCGCGAATTAAATATATTTCCATATCTTGGGCAACACAAAAGTTCCCACAAAAACCGAGATCAAGAAAACCGATATCTTTATACGAGTTCCGCCAAGTGCCCCAACAGAAACCAAGACTCGCTTCAACCTGTTCCATATGACATAACAGGTGGATAGTTCGTTGCGGAAAATCATCGACCATTTCATAATAATATTTTTTTTGTTCTCCCAACTGTATACAGTTGTAAATAGTTTTGTTTTGTAATATAGCTGTTAGCATATGAAAATAATTATACTTTTACAGTTGAAGATAGTAAAAGTGAAGTAAAATTAAAAAGTACAATGTTTGGGCGTAGGTAAATTGCGCACAGTGGTCAAGAAGTTTCCCAAATTTGGGGAGGGTTCGTCAGGTAGTTGCTGCCAGGGGATTAAGTCTCTGTATAGGTAAATTGCGCACAGCGGTCAAATTGTATACTTAGTCCATAAAAAAATATCAGAAAATAAGAAATAAAAAAAAAACAAGAAAACCCAGGCCCAAACCCGGTTGATCGAAGTGTAAATGCAAAAACTAAACTGATCTATGTACATACGCCTCAAATTGTTATCGTAAAGTCATTAGGGGACAATCCTTTGAATCTCTGGTAACTTTTAAAATTCGTGGAATCGGTAGAAAGTTGTATGCCATTTACCTAGACTTTCTTTATGGTCACTTGTGCACAATTCACCTATGAAAAAGAAACATTTTGGGTATACCTGGCTACAAACTGACCGTTGTGCGCAATTTACCAGCCCCGCAATATTTTAGTCCTTTTTTTGGCGACATCCACCTGCCTAGATTGGATATTCACCCCACAGTATTGGTATATAAGAATTTATCTATAATTCAATTAAAAAATCGTAATGAGTGGTTCAAAAGATAACCTCTTTAAAATGTGGCAAATTTTTGACTCTACTCTCCGTGGTAAAGTCAAATGCAATCTTATCATGCAGGTCATACGATTCAAGAAAGACATACTCACCGTTTTTGTTTACTTTTATTGCGTTTTATCATAACTTCCAAATAATATCCGTAAGTTGAATAAGACAGACTTATGTCTTTCACCAGCGAAGTTTTTATTCAAATGTCGGTTATGTCACTTTGACAATTCAAAGTGACAATATGAATAATAAGAAGCAATTTTCCGGTATTTTGTATCATCAAGCAAAAAAAATGGTACTTAATCTGATAGATTATTTCGAGAATGAATGACAAAGTGGAAATTCGTCAACCAGTGTGCAGGAAACATCAACCATCATTATTTTCTCCGGGTATATTTGTAATCTCACATTTTGGTAACCTCTGTGTCTTCTGATTAGATACATATGGTTAGTGACCTTTGATCCCGCATGATAGGAGCGATTTTGACTCTACTATAAAATGCTAAGCTTTCCTTTGAAGTCGTATAAAAAGAAATACTAATAATAAAGTTAAATACGTTCAAATTGTGGTGATTTTCTAACTGCAAACTATCATTAAAAATCAAATTTATCTGGCGTTTGTCATGAATAAATTGATAACATCAACAAGACCGGCATACCAGTGACGGCTAGTGAACTTTTTAAGAGAGGAGGCTGGACATAAAACGTTTTTGTAAAAATATACTACTATTTTTTACAGTATAAATAATTGGACTGGTAGAAAAAACGGCAACAGTGTTGAGCAACACGTATTTCGAGAGAGATGTTTGTGGAATCTAGCCTCAGGGCACTGTTGTCAGATTCTAAAATAAGTAGTGAAAACGAGGAATTAATTGTGAAATTGAAAATTTTCAGATAAACGGGAAATAAAATGATGAATAATCTACAAAATAGTTCTGGTGCTATTTGCTAGATAAATTGTTAAGGAGGCTGAGCCTCCTTAGCCTTCTATTCCAGTGTGTCCTGGAATCCATAGTAAGGTGACTATGTTGTGGTTAGGTACTCGTTTAGTTCATTGAGTTTGTCTAGGCATTCCCACACCATTTTGGAACTGATTTCACAAGAGCTCAGTGCCTTAATGGCTGCTTGACTATCCGACATTATGATAATCCTTTGTCTTCTGTATCCTTTATCAATATTGAACTGGGCGCACTTTCTTATGGCGTGGATTTCCGCTTGAAAGATACTTGGGGTTTTTCCCAAGCTTTCAGAGTATTTGGTTCCTGGCCCGAACACTCCTATCCCAGTTACTTCTATTGCTTTTGAGCCGTCTGTGTACCATTGAATGACATTCTTTCCAAGTCTGGTATTGGTATTTGGATCCCATTCCTTCTTGTTGCTTAATTCCGTAACGAATTCCTTTGAAAAGTTATCATACGTCTTGTGGCATGTCCCAGGTTGTCTGATTTCTATGAAGTGAGGAGGTGGTTTTTTTTAATGATTTCCTCTCTACTTAGTCTGTAACTTGTTCTTTCTGCAACGCTTTTCACCACCCTATGTAGAGGGGTGAGGTTTATAATCACTTCCATGGCTGCCGTTGGGCATGTTCTCATTGCTCCTGTAATGCATATACAGGCTAGTCTTTGAATTTTGGAGAGGTTTTCTCTCGTCGTCAATAGGCTAGTTCTACTACTCCACGTAATGGCTCCATAAGTGACGATTGGTCACACTATGGCAGTGTACATCCAGCTTAGGATTTTTGGGTTACAACCCCAGTTTCCTCCTGCCAGATTCCTGCACATAGAATAGTTAATAAAAGGATATCAGATATATATGAATGGATTCAATTCAATGTATCCCATAATATTTCACTATTTGTTCTAGCGAAAATATAAGGCATCACATCAAATGTAACTTTTGTAATTTTCACGTAATTTCTTAAAATTTTAGATAAGGTGTATGTAATTTATCAATTCCTGTTTGCCTCTAGCGTAATTCAACTGCAAAAAATAAGTAAAGATAAATGTTACTTTGAATGGAGTTCACTGAGAATCATCGCGAAATTCGTGATGAATATCAATCGTACATTCAACTGTTAATTGCAAAATTACGTGGGAATAGACCACCTGCAGAACTATTTGCAGAGAAATATCCATTCTTCCAAGGCTTCAGTAAAAGTGGGTAACTTGAATACCTTTAAAAAAACATTAATTAGTTGGAGACATTAATTAGTTGGAAGAACAGAAGTTTTTATCCTTATTTTATAAACACTGTATCTAAGTTAAATCACAACAGACTTTTATAACTTTCAATTGGATTGGACGTGCTGAGAAAGCTTTTGTCTAGACGTAAACATGGTGCGGATGGAGCTAGTAGAACTATTGGTATGATTGAGGCAAGTTGTCTTCAGAGAGAAATTGTAGACGTTTTCCAAATTAAGGAAAGTGCTAGACCTAGACCTAGAGCTGAAAGAACAAGGGTTACCCCCCGCTATCTGATGAAGTATATCCATAGAGAAACTCTGATTTATTCTAGCGATTCGGATTCAATTGAAACAGTATGTATATATTATTATACAGGGAATCATTAAAAAAACCACCTCCCCACTTCTTAAAAATCAGACAGCCTGGGACAAGTCACAAGACGGTATGATGAAAAAGTATAGCTTTTCAAAGAAATTAGTTACGGAATTAGGCAATAAGAATGAATGTGATCCAAATACTATTACCAGACTTGGAAAGAATGTCATTCAATGGTACACAGACGGCTCAAAAGCAATAGAAGGAACTGGGATAGGAGTGTTCGGGTCAGGAACCAAACCCTCTGAAAGCTTGGGAAAAACCCCAAGTATCTTTCAAGCGGAAATCCACGCTATAAGAAAGTGCGCCCAGCTCAATATTGATAAAGGATACAGAAGACTGAGGATTATCATAATGTCGCATAGTCAAGCAGCCATTAAATCACTGAGCTCTTGTGTAATCAGTTCCAAAATGGTGTGGGAACGCCTAGACAAACTCAATGGACTAGGCGAGAATAATATAGTCACCTTTCTATGGATTCCAAGACACACTGGAATAGAAGGAAATGAAATAGCAAATGAACTAGCAAAGAGGGGGACTGAAATACCTTTCTGGGGGCCTGAAACCTTTTGCGGAAGCAGCCTCAATGTAATATTGGAAGAAATAGGTAAAGCCGAGAAAAAGATAAGATCTGATCAATGGAAAGTTCTGGTAAGGCTTATACAATCAAAGACTCTTCTGGGTGACTACAGTCTGTTGAGATCAAATGAATGCATAAGTCAAAGTAAAACTGCGCTAAGAGTTTCAACAGGGATCCTAACGGGACATTGTCGCCAGAATAAGCACGTGAAAAAGCTCAAAATAGTGGGGGAAGAAGAATGCAGATTTTGTGGCATGGCATCCACATACTTTCCTACTGCACAGCACTTCAGAATCCTAGATCACAGCACCTGGGAGATTACTGGATAGAGGAGGAACATTTACCTAAGTTGAAGCCTGCAGACATCCTCCGGAAAATAGGACTAAAGAAACTACTAGTTTCTGAGACTCTCCTCAGAAACTAAGTAGAAGTAAGGGGGCACAATGGATCTCTTAGGTCTCAGTGAATGCCACACCAAAATACATACATACATACATACATTATTATACATTTTGTTTCAGGCTGTCATTAGACCGGCTTTTCTTCTTTAACACGATTTGCACTGCCCCCTTGATTACCCGACCTCAATCCCATCGATTATGCATGGGAATAGCTACAAAGAGCCACAGATTCTTCAAGCTTTAAGACACCGTCCTAACTTTGAATATACTAATCGATCAAAGCTACTTTAACGAGCTGATTGAAAGTATGCAATGACCTTGTTTGGCTGTAATTGATATTATAACATCTAAAGACTTTGTAATCAGATTTGTTAACACAATTTCGGACATTTCATTATATAATTTCTGACTTAAATATAGTACCACCTTGTAATTTGGTTAAAGAATTGTTCTCAAGACCTATCACCCACGAAAGGATTCACCTGTGAAACGCCGGAAGGAGTTCACAGGTGCTTTTTCAGGATCCGGAACTTTGGTACGCAGTTTTTGTTATAATCACTTGGCAGTTGGTAGGTACCCTACAAAGTAGTTGTGTTCGCTAACCATGTTTCCTCAGATTTTCTTAGATTGCTTACTTAGATATCTAATTGTTTTCAAACAGCTGCTGTAATTAAAATCATCAACTATGAGAACTAACTGTTTATTTGATATTCACCCCGTATACTACTACTCAAAGCAAATTCATTTACATTAAAGATACTTTTAATAATTATTTAATACCAACTATCACCCAATATTTACCGATAACATAAATATATCATTTCAAATTAAAAAAATAATCCTCCTTATTGACATAAAATCTCGAATTCTTAAATGGACCCGTGCAGGTGGTGGTACCGAAAGCTAAGTACCTATTCCCACGAGATATACAACAGGTGAATGATCTTATAATATTTCTCACGGAATTCGCGACGATTTTGTACGTCTTGAAAAAATTGCCTGAGGCCGACCGAAACTTTAAGCGGTTAACACTTGGATCATTTAAGACTTCAAACAATGCCCACGATATATCTGTCACGTATATAGCTTTTATTATACATATTTGCATTTAATATAAATAGTGTTATTATCAACTAGTTTTTTTTGTTAGCTACAGAGTTCTATAAGAACTAAAGTTGCAGTGATAAGGTTTCAAATTTAAAAAGGTAAACATACATTTGTCTATGTCGTTATTGAATTGCTGGTTTTGTTGATGAGATTGTACTGCTCTTAATGTCGTGTGCAATACGCATATAACAATTGGCTCAAAAATAAAAGAAGGCTCAAGATGTGGAGTTTACTCGAGAGCACTAAGCCTAAGGATTTAGTGGGAAATGGGAAACAATACCAGCGTGGTTCAAACAGAACTGGCTGGTATCTCAATAACCACAAAAGAACTAACCAGAAAAGGAATTTCTGGCAAAAATCAAATCTGAACTGATAGTAGACAAGCCCTATTAGCCTTGAACATACATCGTGCTAAGGTTCCCCCGCAACTGCGCGGAATTTTTGAGACGCGGCACGGCTGCGGAATCGGAACCCCCACACTGCCGCGTAAACCAAACTACAAATGTCCCAGAAGCATGTTTACAGGCATTTCAAGATCTGGCTCCAGATCCACGACGTGCAGTTTCTTTAGCATTCGAAACTCGTAAAAAGTTCGTCAATTATTTTACCTGATTCCTA
>CAJUYH010003135.1:0-14837 GCA_910591685.1 Galerucella tenella | reverse complement strand
TTTTAATTGTTAATTTTATTATTAAATAATTATTCTGCTCGATATTGATAACGACATCAGAAAGACGCTTGAAATATTTAGCAGAATATTCATTATTATAGATAATGGTACGGTACCCTTCCTGCGGGAGTCCGACTGGCAACATCTACTTATAACAGCATCGCATATTTAAAAGGGGAAACCGTAGCATTACACAAATAATTGTACATTTAAAAACTGTACATTCACCACATAAATATGAATTGGTAAAATTATGAATAAAATTGTTGAAAATTTTTAATTTGAAGTTACAGTTTATTAAAATGTTTATTTTCTAGATTTTTTCTTAAGTGGGTCGTAGAAAAAAATTACTGTTCGACTCGTGTGGATTGTCCATATCAACACTAGTTGCACAAACTACTATATTATTCATATTTCAGAAATATAATTAATATAACGGTAAGTTGTCCTAATTCTATTCCTATTTTCTCCCAGACCTCATCCTTTTTCCTTATGTTTTTATAGTCTTCATAGCTCAAGTCATAAACTATGGGATAGTGTTTTACTATTTCAATTAATGTTTCCGATATTAACGCCATTTCTTCCTAGCGAAGTCCTAGCGACAGAAAAAAAAACCGTCCATACAACATTCTACGAGAACAACGCTGCTCTGCCGCAACCCTTGCAAATTCTGCGCCACTTGGTGTAGACACGTTCGTATATGTTCGTATATGTACGTTCGTATATATGTCTATCGGTTCGCCACGGTTTCGCATCGGTCGCGGCAGCGAAAGTTCCACGCCGGTGAGGGGGAACCTTTATATCGGGGCTAGTACTAGAGTGCCACCAATATTTAGCTAACGCCTCGGCAGATAGCAATATTACCCTGAGGTGGGTTAAGGGGCACGTAATCGCATTGCCGATTCTTTATTTTAGGGCCCAGTAACACCTACGGCCTAACAACTTCGACAATTGCGGAACTAGCCAAACGTTACACCCATGCTCAATTCCTCAAGAGACGGGATAGAATCAAAGGATGCAGTCTTGGGAAGCTGGCGTCGAAGAAATATTTGGCGATGACCACTACGTTTAACAGTAGGATTCCTGACTGGCCACTGTCAACAAAGGAAACACCTCCATACTATAGTGCTAGTGGACACACCTCTATGCAGGATGTGTGAACAGGAAGATGAAACTGTCCGGCATGTCTTATGCGAGTGTCCGGAGTTATCGTCAATAAGAGAGTGTGTGTTCGGTGAGCCTTGGCCTACACCTGCCGATATAAAGGAGATGTCTCCTAGTGACCTTTCCACCTTCCTGGGAAGGACAGGATGGACGATGATCTAGGAAGTCAACTAATCGGGAGGATGTACAATGGGTCACATGTGGCCTACACTCACCCTCCCAACTCTACAGATACAGATACAGATGTAGTGTCGTGGATCCTGACTGCATGCTTCCCACCCATCCCAGTTTAGCTGGATTTGGTATGGTAGGTTGTTGTTAATTGTGGCCAATATTTTATCACTTTTCATTTCAAAAGCGCCTTAACATGCAGATTAAGAGGCGGAAGCATGGCTTCCACAGCGGGACATTTAGCAGAGTTTCCAAATATTCAATCTTAGGGAAAAGGGATTAGCATGGATGAAACACATATTAGAACTTCTCAAACTAACCTTTATTATTATTCTATAATACAATTTGAACGTCAACACAATATTAATAACAAAAAATTGCTAAGTTGCATTCTGTAGATAGAAAGGTGGAGTTATGGAATCAGAATGCGCTCTTTCGAAAAGAGTCTTCTTGTAGATGTCATCTATGCGCATAGTAATTTTCAAACGGCTTTCGGCGGCACGAATAATCTTCGAAAAAACTCTCTTATGCTTCATGAACGTTTTTTGAAAATCTGCCTTATTCAATCTGAATATATGGGAAGTTTCAATAGCACTAATATTCGCTGATCGCTTCTGATCTTTCAACACAAGAGCAATTTCTCCAAAATAAGCTCCATCTCCCAAGTGACATATTTCTTTACCGGAATAAGAATACACAGCAACTGTACCACTAGCTATAAAATACATACAATCTCCTACTGTTCCGGCTTGAATTATAAAGTCGTTGGGTAAGAATATTTCTGGAATTAATGCTTCAACTATTTCACTAACTTCTTCATCATTTAAATATTGAAAAATTGAAACGCTACTGATTAAAGCTCTACAAATTCCCATGTTAATTTCTTTACGTAAATTTTCCGGCAGCAGAAATTGTATTAAATCTTCTTTAAAATAGCTGCCTTGGTATCTAAAATGGTAGTAGCTGATTATCTTTTTTCTCAAATTAGGCGGTAGCTGTTTTTGTATCATATATTCATCGACTTCGTTCAAGATTTTTTGAAATTTAATATGAGTAGACTTCGTGGAAAGTATACTAAGAGCGATTATCAGCCAAGTGGAAATCATCAAGAGCTTTCCTATTATATAAGTAAAAATTGCAGTTAGATAATCTTCTACGTATAATATTTCATCGAAATATTTCGTCGGTAAGGCGCTTCCAAAAAGATAAGCTGAACTTCTAAACATATAATCGAAATATACGTCGTAAACGAGAATGTTGGAAGTGTTGTATGGATCTGGTGCTTTAAAATTGTCTCTTACAATAATCTTGCTACCGATTAAAAAGCAAGTGAAAAAGTGCAGTGTGAAAATGAATAACACCAAAGAGCAGACGGTGAATATTCTAGTTTTTGATTTGATATGAATGGCTAGAGCTATTCGATAAATCAATTTTAGCAGCGTCCAAATTCTGATCGACCGTAATATGCAGAATATTTTCAGCAGTCCTAGTAATATTAGTGGTCGACGTTGAACAATGGCATAAACGATAATTTTGGAAGAGCCGAGTACGTCAAATATAAAAAACGGTCCGAAAATATACCTTTTCGCTATTTTCGAAGGTTTCAATTCAACGGCTTTAGATTTGATGTAACCGGTAAAAAAACTAATAATGATATCGATGATGGATAATATATCGACAAGTCTAGAAATTTGTAAGTGACAAAATCTAATGCGATCTATGGTAACAGCAGCGTCTAATGGATTGATACAAACCACTAATATGTAGTAGAATAATCTGTAAGCTTTGTAGATCCGTCGAAAATTACTCAAAGGGTGGATGATGTGAGTATATCCCGAATTTATATGTCGTATCTTCTCTTTTAAGATCGCTTTTTTACTTTTGAAATACAAACTGGTCCGTGGATTGTCTTCTGCTATTAGTATTAATTTCAACCATTTTTCTTTCAACTTGGAACTGTATCCTATTTCTTCTATTTTCTTGGAAACTACGTCTTTTGAATGTATACTGCAAGAATGGGGCATTTTTCTAGTTTCTTAGGTAAACTAATTGTTAAAACGTCTATATTATCGTTATTTGTTTAGTTACTAGGACGACAAGAACAAAAATGTTTATTACGTATTCGAAACACAGAATATTTGTTTTTAAGATGCGGCACTTAAAAGGAGAACAACAATTTAGACTTATGACATATTAGGTATTCGCTTCAAGTTCCTTTGCGTATCTTTTGTATGTTCCTTGTGGCATTACTTATTCTTTTTTCTCTTATTTTTTTTGGGAATCAATCCACAATATTATGCTTTTGTATTTTTTTATTACGACCGTTGTCAAGATGAATTAGTTTTTAAACAATGTTTGGTCTCTATCTGACACAACGAAAAAATTTGACAACTAGACATATCTTTGGTAAAATGTGAAATAAAATATTTTATTTTATGACATTCTAACGATATGATAGTCTACTAGAAACAAGAAACGAAAGCCGGCGTAAATCCTTTGATATTTTGGGGGCAAAATTTCGTGACCTTCAAACTGACGTTGACAGATAACGAATCAAAAACATTGAGAAAATTGTTCAAAAAATGTAAATTAAATGTTAACTACACGCAAAAAAGTGTAACCAAAGAATCTCAAATATCATATCAATCATTACCATTAAGATAACAGGAAAAATTACATGTCATTGACAGATAACGGGCTTAAAATGGCGACTGTCAGACATGCGCACTCAGAAAATTATAAAATAGCACAAGCTTCGTTTCTTCTTGGTATGGTGTATTCTGTGCTAGAAATGGAATCCAGTGAAGTGCACGTTCCAGGAACGGTTTTTATTGGGATAGCGCTTTTTTTCGCTTATTTTGGAAATGTTGTTAATAAAACGAGTTTGTTGTTACTTTTTTGTGTATGATCATTTTTGTTTTCAAAACATGTATAACTCAGTTTGGTGATTTTTTGTATTGAAGTGTGTATCGATTAACAACTATTCCAATGATAAATCATAAGAAAACCTGCATAAAAACTTATGATGCAGGTAATTGATTATTGGAAATTTCTCTTTCTAACATTGGTAACCATATTTGACTACATATGGTTTTAAATGAAACTAACTATTTCTAAATGACTCCACAATATATTTGTAAAAATGTGTAAATTGCAAGTAAATTGACAATTGTTTCGATATAAATATCATCGTCAGAATGACAGAAGTTACTTTTGACATGATGTATACTTGATATATATTTGGCTAGTCCAAATAGTGCCCTATCTAGTGATTGACTTAATATATATGAATAGAAAAAAGAAGAAGATTTTACAAATAGTAGCTTTGATATTATTAGCCCTATGGCGATATTCTGGATATCTTTGTCCCATTTAAGATCAGTATAACTGTGCAATGATATAGGAAACCAGGAAAACTATATCTGCTGATCTTTACAATTATTACTTAAGAAGACAGTTTAATAATGGAGAACTTCCTAGATTCAGCTGTTCATTGAGGACTTCATATTGTGGGTCTGTTAAGTGTCTTCTAATTTCTAATTCTTCGAGGAAATATTAGCTACACATTTATCCGCATTTAGTGGTATTAAAGCACTTTTCCGCAAATCGCTAGGAAATTTTGACATTCCTGTCAAAATTTCTTGAAGAAAAAGTCAGGACTTCCTTACTGTAAGGAAATGTCATTTCCTTACTGTAAGGAAATGATATTTCCGTACAGTTGTTAGTGTTCTACATAAATGATTGAAAACACATTGCTTATAAGGAATTAATTTACATTTTGAAAACATCAAGTCATTGCTGAATACATTTTTAAGATCAATTTGTTATATTTACAGTAATTTGACAGTTAGTACAATTATTGAACATTGGAGGAACACTCTTAGAACTATGACAAACATTTTGGACAACATGCAGGGTGGTAGGGTCATTTTGTTGAATATTTTGTACTGTGAAACTTTTATTTGCCACCTCAACCTTATTGTTAAGCGATTCTTCGATATATCAAGCAACGTTTGATGACTTCCATCCGCCATGCCTCTTTAAACTAGTTATGTCGGCACCAGAGTCAACCAATATTGTTGCAGAAGACCGACGAAAGCAGTGACCAGTATATTCTGTCGGATTTACCAAGTTCAAATAAGTAGCAACTATTTTGGGCATTTTTCTAAATTGATGAATTCCTACCACTTGTCTACAACCCTTTCCGCTTTGATATTTAAAGAAAAATCGGTCACTGTTCATATTTTCTGGTCTTAACGAAACATACTTTCGATAAACATTCAAGTAGATCTGATTAATTACAAATGATCTTGGTTTGTTGGTTTTCGAATCAGGTATGCTGATTAAAAGCTTAGATTCTAAGTCTTCTATATCGTGTACAGTCATTCGGACTAACTCATCCATTCTACAGGCCCCAGAAATACCAAATATTACAGCCACCTAAAAAATAAATAAAGCTATAATCTAAATAGAAATTAAAACCTTGTAAATTACCTTAATCATTAAATCTTCTTTATCTGGAGCTTCCTGGATAAATTTTTCAATTTCTTCCTTCGTTAAAATCTTAGATTTCTTTGCCCTATAACCTTGAGCTTGCCGTTTCAATAAAGAACGAAGTTTTGAGTATGTAGATATATCTACATTGTGTTTAAGTGCAAGGGTTGACTTCAGCATTGAATAATTGGCCCATAATGTTGAAGATTTCATCTTTAAACAAAGGTCTAGGAAGTATGCCATTACAACATTTTCTGAGAAAGAACTCGTATTTTTACTCATGCGATAATCCATAAAACGTCTGTATGCATTTTCGTACTTTTCTCTTGATTTCTTTGGCAATAATTCTAATGAAGCAGTATTCACTGCCTCAACCAGTTCTGGAGGAGTGGAATGGAAATTTCATCATCACTTATCATTTTACTTTCGAGAACACCAGCAATTAAATTTATAAGCGTCAAGTTTGACAATTCAACCTCAATACGTTTCCATAGTAACCCAAGTAATTTTATTAGGAATTTCAAAGCACCATTTATTTGGGAATAAAATTATCGCGTTTTTTTTTAAATCAATCAATATCTGTCGAGTTTTAAACGATTTGCGGAAAAATAGTATGTTTACCGGGTAGGAAAAGCCACATTCCTGGACTCTGTGTTGCTAAGTCTCGGCTTGCGCCTCGACTTAGCAATCTTCACAGTCGTCCAGGAATGTTAAGCTTTTCCTACCCGGTAAACAATGTACTATTCTTTGATTTTCCGTCTTTTATTATTGCGGTTGAGTCTGATTGACAGTCCTCGATAAATACACAAAATATTGCAACTTTTTTTTGAAATTGTTCACGCTTGACGTAAGAACTGCTTACTGACAGACCTCAAACTGTCATAAACTGTTGTTGGAACGAACCTCATAATAAAGCAGCTGACACTCGACGCCTGATTTCCGTTTTGACATTTAATAACCTCCATCTACAATAATTCCAGCTGATTTTTTGTAAATACTCGATAGATACTTACACATAATTTTTTGTTGTAAAAACTCGGGTTAAGAAATTCGGAATTTTGAGACTGAATACTGAATAAATATGGCAGCTTTTTCACAAATTTGAGATCGAGAAGTTGGGAAATGCAGTAATCTTCTTATTTTGAACAATTTGTCCGCCCGCTTATTTCTACATTTCTTAAATGTTCCCTCTTGTTGCTTGTATTCACAGCAGGAGCTAGAAGTAAAGGGCACGTTTCGGTACCGTTATCTTGGAAACTATTGAGTTTTCGGAAAAAGTCATTAGAACCATTTTTGTAGTGAATAAACTGATCTTCATTTGAAAATAAAAAAAATTCTTCCAATGTCATATTTTTGGAGATACTAGGGAATGTTAATGACATATCATCAATAATTAAAAATAGTGAATTCCTTAGGTTTACTGATGACCTTGAAATAACATAGCTGATGCATCTTTATTACCTTAAATGCTTAGCCAGTTGGTATGAAGTAAATATGCTTTAGGGCGGGTATTATAAACATGTCTTGAAGTTAACTTTGAATTTAACAGTCAAGTTAACTTTAGGTCTTAAAATGTCAGTTTTATAAAAGTTTCTTTCTCAAAAAAAGAAGAAAAATAAAAATAAGAATGGCCTGGAGCATAGAGAAATATTCTCTATGGCATAGGAATTTTGACTTAAGTTTTATGGTCTAGTTTTGATATGTCTGTTTGGTGTATTTGTTATTTCATTCCCAGTGTCGAATTTTTATTTTATTTGTTCCTGTCCGAATGGATAGACGAGCCATAATCTTTTCCAATGAGGAAATTGAATCCCTTCTATCATTGGTGCAGTTCTGTTTCGTTCCACAAAGTGAAATGGTCCAGCCAATTCCTAAATATCCTTTGTCGCCGAGGGCATCTTCTTTATCGTCGGTTAAAAGTTATTCAAAAATATCTTAGATATCGTTTGTTAACATTGCAAAATTCAAAGAAAACAAAGTAAAAGCAATCAAAATATACACAATATAATTAATTAAGGTTATAAATGCCAAATTCTTGACAGAACCGACAGAACAGAGCAACTATCAAATCACGCAAACCTGGTTTTTCCATAAAGTTAACTTTAATCGATACTTCTTCCACCCGACAAAGTTAACTCCGCCATTTTGAAGTTAACTATAACATGTGACGTCATTCTACAAGTTAACTTTTAGTTTTATGTCAAAATACTTTTATAATACCCACCCTTACTTAAATATAAAAAAATGTTTCAAGATTACTTTCAGTAGGTCACGGAACCTTGTCAACTATTGTTACAACATAAACAATGTACCTCTACAGGAACATAATAATATTAGAGATCTAGGAATAAATTTCGATTCTAAATTAACATTTAAATATCATATTAACGAAACTACTACTAAGGCATTGAAGACATTGGGATTTGTACTTAGAAATAGCAAGTTCTTTTCTGTGCAAACTTGTTGGATTTTGGATTTTGGATGTTGGATTTTGGATGTTGGATTTTAGTTTGGTGCGATCAGTTTTGGAATATGGTTCTCTTATTTGGTCTCCTTCATATAATACTGATATTAAAAGCATTGAGAAAGTACAAAATAAATTTTTGAGAGTATGCGCATACAAAATGGGTTTCAATAGGCAACAATACACATATGATGACATACTTTCAATACTTAATATCTCGACCCTACACCATAGAAGGTTAGAAGCAGGTTTGTGTTTTCTCCATAGAATTTTAAATGGTAGTATTCAAATTCCAGAGGTATTACGTTTAATATGTTTTAATACTCGTAATACCGAGATATTTAATATTCCATTTCATACCAGCAATTATGGTCAAAATGAACCAATCACAAGAATTTTAAAATCTGCCAATAAACATGTTGGTAGTCTGGATTTATTTGAAATATCTACATCAACGTTTAAGAAATCAGTTAAGCTTCTAAATATTTAAGCATATTAATTTAATTTTTAATAACTTTTTTTTATATTACTTATGTATGAATTCTTTATACTGAAAGAACATTTTTTTGTAAAAATGGTAAAACCGTAAATAAATAAATAAAAAACTGAAGTGTCGATAAATAATGATGTCTCTCTTTTTGTTATTATCATTTCTCCTGTCCGTTGTCTGTCTTGTTTGTGTATTCGTGGATAAAAGGGCCATTTTCCTCCGGGTCTGGAAAATAGGGGAACAATTTCTTTATTTGAAAGACCCAGTTGATACCTATAATAACGTCCTGTATGTTCCTTTTGATTGAACCAGCCTTACAGTTCACAATTCTTCTTGTTATGCATTTCAGCACTACTCTGACCTTGCAAGGTTAATGTGGATACCAACAAAAAAAATCATTTATGAGGCTAGGTACCTATTTATGTTTAACAAATAGCTTCTACCACTACACTTTAACCAATAGGATTACCTAGAATAAAAAAATGAGGTGTCAAACCCATCCACCTGAAGCGCTAGTTGCAATTGAGTTGTCGAAATAGGCAAGGCAGCTGAGGCCGAAAAACAGACTAAGGGAAGAAGAATTTCAGCGATCGCAGTGGATGGGTTCAGAACTATTTCATAACGCTTTTCTTAATGGAAGTTTGTTTTTGCATGACTAATGCCCGATCTCACTAACCATTTCCTTAAGTCAGGTAATACCTAAAACGAATTTAGGAATTCCTAAATGCAATTCACATTTTACCACGCGCTCCTATCACTTTTTGATCAATCCTGAAAGTGAGGCGAGTGCAAACTTTGTAGAATTTATAAATCTGTTCAGCGCTTAATTCCTTTAGTTTTGGATTGCGAATAAAGGCAACCCATTCATTCAACAACAAAGGGTCATGTTTGGGAAACCTATGTCGTTTTGATGCAATGTCTGTACACCCAGGAACGCAACACTTCACACCAACAATTATAAATATTATGAATTATCACACTTGATAAGACTTACAGTACCTAATTAAAACACAAGAACAGCAGCAAATGGCAAAAGGAAACAATCTATAAAAGACAATGGTGACTACAACTATATGACAGCTTTGATGAATTTTAAAATATTTTCTTCTTTCCGTGCTAAAGGCCTCAGCTGCCAGGCCTGTTTCAACAACTCAATTGCAGCTAGCGCTTCAGGTGGATGGGTTAGAAACCTCATTTTTGTATTCAAGGTCATCCTATAAACTTTCTCTTCTATAGGTTAGACTGTTTTGTGGCTTCTACTGCGCATGCTTTCGATCAACAATATTCATTCATTCATTCATTCAAATGTTTGGGTTGTGCTCAACAGCCCGGGCACTTGACCTAAGTCATTGTACCATTCCCAATGTTATCTACTTCCACTCCAAAAGTTTCGTGTCCTCTATATAGGCCACTAGCTTATTTGGGGGGATTTTAAGTAGTTCTGATGGTTGTATAGTTTCCTTTCCAAAATGCTTCTGTCTGAGTCCTTCTAAGTTCTTACATGAGCAGAATATATGAATAGGTGTTTCATCCCTTAGTTCGCACTTCCTACAGAAAGGTTCACTGACTATTCCCATTCTGTACAAATGTTTCCTTAGAGTGCAATGTCCAGTAACCAGGTCGGTTACTGTCTTCAAGTGTCTCTTGCTCAGTTTCAATAAACTGGTTGAGAGTTCTTTGTTTACCTTTTTCAGTAGACTTTTTGTGTGAAGATGACCTTCTGTCAACCTCCATTTAATTTGGTGTTCTTTGTCTAGCCAGTTCCGGATTTCCCCTCTTATGTAATCCTTTGTGATTCCACAGAACGGTTCCGGACCTATAAAGTCTCCTTTAGAGCCTTGTTTAGCTAGCTGGTCCGCCAATTCATTACCAGCAGTCCCTTCATGTCCCGGCACCCATACTAGAGACACTGTGTTGTCTCTTGCCAGCTTATTAAGGGACTCTTTGCAGTCTAGATTTCGTGGTAGGATTGCTGATAGCCTTCAGCAATGCCTGGCTATCAGTGAATATTTTTATTCTTTGTCCGGTATAACCCCTCTTGATATTTTCATCAATACAGGCTATAGCAGCAATTGTTTCTGCCTGGAATACAGACGTGTATCTACCAAGGCTGAAGAACATTTTCTTCCTAGGTCCATTTATACCAGCCCCAGTGCCATGGTTGGTTTTAGATCCATCAGTGAACCAGCTGATATCCCCGGGATTTCCCGAGTGCATCACCTGTTGCCTAGATGGAATGATAATATTCACTCGCTCAGTGAATATATTCTCTGGTATCATACTATCCAGACCCATCTGAAAGTTTGGTTCGTCTAGTATTGTCCCAGTTATATCGGTATGTCCCCCACGTACATTGTTCGGGGTCCACATGCCTCCCGATTTCAGTCTAAGAATCGCCATCATCGCCTCTGCCCTAACAAAAAGTTCCAGAGGAGGGAGGCCTATAAGGGCTTCCATTGATGACGTGCCCGTGCTGTTCATTGCCCCGGTAATACCGAGGAGAGCTTGTCTTTGGATTGTAGCCAATTTGTTCTCTACTGAGGACACTTCTGTCCTTCTCCACCAGACTACCGTTCCATAGGTGACCGTAGGCCTAATCACTGTTGTGTAAAGCCAGTGTACCACCTCAGGTCTTATTCCCCAGGTTTTTCCCATAACTCTTCTGCATTGCCAAAATAGTCTGGTTGCCCTGGTAGTAGTTCTTTCCAGGTGTGCCCTCCAATTCAATTTAGAGTCGAGGGTCACTCCCAGGTATTTCACCTCTTTGGATATTTCGAGTGCTTCTCCGAACAGTTGTACCCTGCCCTCTGGAAGAGCCCTTCTATTCGTAAAAGCAACTAGTTTGGTTTTTTTTTGGATTGACTGTTAGGTCCTCTTTAAGGCACCAGTCTTCCACAATTCGCAGTGCTTCTTGTAAGACATTTGCGACCGTCTCAGGGAATTTTCCCTGGATGACAATCACAAGGTCATCCGCGAAGCCCTGCGTCCATATGCCTTGATCATTTAGTGTGCAGATCAAGTCATCCACAATTAAGTTCCACAGTAGTGGTGAAAGTACTCCACCTTGAGGACACCCTTTAGTTGTCCTGACGGTGTACGTTGTATCATGCATATGTGCCGATATTCTCCTATGTTCAAGCATGGATCTTATCCATCTGCATGTGGTGTTGTTTGTCCCTCTCTTTTCGAGGGATTTGTTTATTGATGACATCGAAGTGTTATCAAAAGCACCTTCGATCAACAATATTGCATGTTGCAAGAAGAATTGCGACCTGTGAAAGAAAAACACTTTTAACTAACTGAAAAATATAATGACAAATATAATAACCATAACAACGAATATTAATGTCCAAATAAAGCAGTATCAGATTCAGTATAAGTTTTTTCGAATATCGCTTTCTTGTACATCTTTTCCATTTGCAAAGTAAGTTTTAATCGTGATTCAGCAAGCTCGACTAACTGTCTATAAGCATCTCTATTTTTCATTAAAGTCCTCTTGAAATCGGACTTTTTCAATCTATAAATATGACAATATTCAATAGCGTTCACCGTAGCCGTTCTCCTTTGTCCTTTCAACACGAGAGAAATTTCACCAAAGTAAGCTCCTTCCTGCAAATGACACATCTCTTTACCGGAATGGGTATAAACAGCCACAGTTCCGCTGGATATGAAAAACATACAATCTCCAACAGTACCAGCTTGCATTACAGAATCGTTTGGTAAAAATATCTCTGGTATCATCGCCTGTACAGTCTCACTTATCTGCTGAGTCGTTAATTTTCTAAATATACTAACGCTGTTCACCAGCGATTTTGTTATTCCCAAATCGACATCTCTTCGAAGGTTATCCGGGAGGATGAAATGTATAAACCCTTCTCGAAAATATTTTCCGTGATATTTATAATGGTAGTAAGCGTTTATTTTCTTTCTTAGCGCTAGCGGTAGTTGTTTCTGTATCATATATTCATCCAACTCGTTCATTATCTTCTGATACTTGATACTAGTAGACTTCGACGCTAGTATACATAAAGCAAATATAATCCACGTCGATATCACTAATATTTTCCCGATGAGATAAATAAACACAGTCGTAGCGTAATCTTCCACGTACTTAATTTCCATGAAATATTTAGAAGGAAGAGCTATTCCCAATAGAAAAGTCGTGCTTCTATACATATAATCCGTATAAACTTCGTAAACGTTGATATTGGACGCGTTGTAAGGATCGGGAAATTGAAAATAGTATCTCACCAATATTTTACTTCCGATTAAACAACAAGTGAATACGTGCATAGTGGTTAAAAGAAGAATAACCGAGCATATGGCAAAAGATGTAGTTTTCGATTTAATCGTCAACTGTATGGATTCTTTTAATAACAATTCCATTACTGACCAAATTCTAATAACCCTGGAGAAAGAAAATAAATTTTGTATTCCTACCACGTAAAGTGCTGGTTTAAATGGTAGAATATGGTACATAATAAATTTTGTCGAACCTAAAACATCGGAAAGAAAGAACGGACCACATAAATATCGTTTGGCTACGTGCTTCGGACGTAGCTCGATCGTTTTGGTTTTTCTTATAGTATATCCTGTGAATAAACTTACACTTATATCGATTATTGCAAAAAAATCGATAGTAAAGTCGACATAACGATGGATATCAGCTACGTACTTCTTTGTGGTAGCGAAATCTAAAGCTTTTATATACACTACTGCTAAATAGTACCATAACAGCCAAACTTCGTACCATTCTCGGAATCTACTTAAAGGATGGATTACGTAAAGAAATCCTGATGCTATTTGTCTTAGTTTTTCTTCTCTAACTGCTTTTTCGCTTCTGAAATACAAGCTCGTCTCTACGTGATTCTCTGATACTAACACCAGCTTCAACCATGTTTGCATTATTTTGGATTTTATACCTGATTCATCCAATTTTTGAGTAATCAAATCGGCTAACGGTACTTCACAAAAATGGGGCATTTTTGAATTATTACTTATTTGAAATAATCTATTTTTTATATATTGTCAAACAACTTTATTCTCATGACAACTATGTTTCCATGGGAAGATGTGCTTTGTCAACCAAAATATGAATAACAATTTTCAAAAAACTGCATATATATATATATATCAGCAGATATCCTGTGAATGCGACAAATTTTATTTAGGTGAAACATCTGGACCATCAAATGTCCGAATAATGTATGTATTTTGGGGTGACATTTACTGAGACCTGAAAGATCTATTGTGCCCCTTACTTCTACTCAGTTTCTGAGGAGTCTCAGAAACTAGTAGTTCCTTTAGTCCTATTTTCTGGAGGAATTTTTGGGATGTCTGCAGGCTACAACTTAGGTAAATGTTCCTCTTCTATCCAGTAATCTCCTAGGTGCTGTGCTCTAGGATTCTGAAGTGCTGTGCAGTTGGAAAGTATGTGGATGGAGGTCTCTTCTTCCATGCCACAAAATCTGCATTTTTCTTCTTCCACTATTTTGAGCTTTTTCAGGTACCCATTCAGGCGACAATGTTCCGTTAGGATCCCTGTTAAAACTCTTAGCGCAGTTTTACTTTGACTTATGCATTCATTTGATCTCAACAGGCTGTAGTCACCCAGAAGAGTATTTGATTGTATAAGCCCTACTAGATCTTTCCAATGATCAGATCTTCTCTTTTTCTCGGCTATACCTATTTCTTCCAATATTACTTTGGAGCTGATTCCGCAAAAGGGTTCAGCCACCCAGAAAGGTATGTCAGTCTCCTCTTTGCTAGTTCATCTGATGCTATTTAATTTCCTTCTATTCCAGTGTGTCCTGGAATCCATAGTAAGGTGACTATATTGTTCTCGCCTAGTTTATTGAGTTTGTGTAGGCATTCCCACACGCTTTAATGGCTGCTTGACTTTCCGACATTATGATAATCCTTTGTCTTCTGTATCCTAGTCCGAATAAAGGAACACAAAAAGTATATCAAAGATAGGGAGTTCTTTAAGTCAGGTATTTGCAAACATGCTTGGGAAGAGGGGCATCAAATTCAACGGGATTCGACAAAAAAAAA
>CAJUYH010003134.1:0-34635 GCA_910591685.1 Galerucella tenella | reverse complement strand
GGAGAAAAAGGATTATAATGATGTCGGATAGTCAAGCAGCCATTAAAGCACTGAGCTCTTGTGTAATCAGTTCCAAAATGGTGTGGGAATGCCTAGACAAACTAGGCGAGAACAATATAGTCACCTTACTATGGATTCCAGGACACACTGGAATAGAAGGAAATGAAATAGCAGATGAACTAGCAAAGAGGGGGACTGAAATACCTTTCTGGGGGGCTGAACCCTTTTGCGGAATCAGCCCCAATGTAATATTGGAAGAAATAGGTAAGGCCGAGAAAAAGAGAAGATCTGACCATTGGGAAGATCTAGTAGGGCTTATACAATCAATTCTGGGTGACTACAACCTGTTGAGATCAAATGAATGCATAAGTCAAAGTAAAACTGCGCTAAGAGTTTTAACAGGGATGGAATGGAAGAAGAAACCTCCATCCAAATACTTTCCAACTGCACAGCACTTCAGAATCCTAGAGCACAGCATCTGGGAGATTACTCTGGATAGAAGAGGAAGTTGAAACCTGCAGACATCCTAAAATTCCTCCGGGAAATAGGACTAAAGGAACTACTAGTTACTGAGACTCTCCTCAGAAACTGAGTAGAAGTAAGGGGGCAGAATATATCTTTTAGGTCTTAGTAAATGTTACCCCAAAATATATACATGGACAAAATGATCATCATATTTGAGTCTCTAATAACGTAAAAACAATTTTCAAAATCAAATCTTTCCTCTTCATATTATTAGTTTAGATAATCGATTATGTCAGGCTTGAAACGGTTCTGTGAAAGTAAGAAGCCGAGCTGGCGCTCCCCACGCAAGTATATCGTAGCGACTCCACCGGATCTACCTGCATTATTAAATTGACTACTCTTATCGGAAAGTGCGGGTAATTTAACACAATTATAAGTGCAAGTCACTGTCGCCGCTAATGTAAGGCGACAAGGATCGCGCGCCAAAGAGCCAGTAAGTCACACTCGCTCCAGCACCACGCTATTCACTTTTAACACATCACGTATGCCATGCTAATATCGATTACACGTAGTCTCGTGTCTCTAGAATATTATACTGTAATTGAATCTTAATAGTCACTTAAAACAGGCACTGCTTCAACGTTGTCTCCACAAAAATCGAAAGAGTTACAAACCTGTGCATACTTGTTTATTTCCTTCGTTTCCTATCTTCGATCTTAATGATTTTAATACGCTAGAACAATATTTTAACGTTCAATATTCATTATAGATTCTCCCTTTCAATAATAAGGCATCTGCCGGCAAGCGTATACGGTGTGCCACCCTGTATGTTTCAACAGTCAGTCAACGAAATATTGTAAAACATCTTCTGTATGTTCCTTGTGGTATATTATTCATTCTTTTTTTAATAAAGAAATAAAGAATTCAAAAATATTGTGGTTTAATTTCCCAAGAAATTAAAAAAAGAATGATTGTAAAACATTTTTCAACTATGGGGTCAAAAGTTTCAAGACGTTATAAAACACTCATATAATATTTATAAAAAAAAAAACTGGAGACAGCCTTTATGTATTGGATGAAACTAAATCACCCGCCTTTACGTCCCGTACATTTAATAAGCAAGCTGCACTTGTCAGATAATTTAGATGCAGAATATCTAAATTAAATAATATTCCAGGGCATTGGCTGTTTTCTTCAGAAGGTAATACTATCGAGGAACCTGTTTTCATTTAAAACCACTAGTTCGTTAAGGTTTTCAAATTAATGAATTACTTCATATACTAGTTGCTTTGAATAGATTCTTCATTTGCATGTAAATTGTTATAAAACTGGATGTTTTTTTATAAAAACCGTAATAGAACTTAAAATAAACGACACATAGAAAAGTTGTTAAATATATGTGTCGAAATATTTTGGAATTATCTTATTTTTTAATGGATTTTTAAGCATGTGACGCTTTTTTTTATAATATTTCTCACTTATTCTATATAAACGGGCTTCCCATGAGTATCTTCACCCTTCTTAATCTCCTCAACGGTTTCATCTACTCATTTTATTTTCCAATATTACATTGTTGCTGAGAAAGGCATAAGGGAAACGGTTCCTCAAAGGCTGTTCCAGCCCTTCTCTTTTCTAGTTATATACTCTATTCCAGTATGTTCCTCAGCCCATACTAGCGCAGCACTTAACAGGCTGATAGAGAGACAACACAGTGTCTCTTTAGTATGGGTTCCTGGACATGAAGGAATAAGATACAAGCATAAATTTTGCTATTGGCGGCAATTGACGCTTTATCAGGTCTCCTAACACCTTGCATGCCTATTTTTTTAAAAAAATATAAACTTTACTTTTAAAACGACTTCAAAAATCATAAAATTTTAAAGTCCGCCAAAACGCGCTTTACGTCATAAAGATGGCTGCCCCATGGTGTAACGTCATTTATTTACGTTCTTATTCGTCTATCACGCTCTGAGTTCTTGTGACCTAATTTGTTTCTGAAAGCTTTAAAACATAGTTTACATCGTATTTACGATAATGCTTTAACTCCTCTTATTTCCTCTGCATTAAAGCAGCTGTTTGACTTCATAAATTCAAGCAGCATAAATGAGTCTACTTTGGGCAAGTTATCAGTTTGTGCTTTTACAAAACCTTCGCTAGCCATATCTTTACTCGAAAAATATGAAAGAATCGTCACTGAACACTGAACTAGTAAATAAAATATATTCTTCCAAAAGTTTTAAAATATCCTCGGAAATATCGAATATTTATGCCCACTTTCCACTTTACGTTGACTTTGAGAAATAAAAAAAAGCACACACAAACACGTTATGGTCTCAAACAAACATATAAATGATATTTTTACGGCGATGAAGCAATTAATAGTTGATTAAAATACAATATAAACACTCAACTACACATAACCTAATGCAATACCGGCCATATTGATATAAGTAAACACAAGAGATATGACATCACACGCATCATCGGTAGCGTTCGGAAATCCTCGGGTTGTGGTCGGAAAGTGCATTGAAATTTGAATTTTATTTTAACATTTGGGAGTAATTTCCAATGGAAACT
This sequence comes from Galerucella tenella, assembly GCA_910591685.1. Classification (NCBI taxonomy): domain Eukaryota; kingdom Metazoa; phylum Arthropoda; class Insecta; order Coleoptera; family Chrysomelidae; genus Galerucella; species Galerucella tenella. The sequence goes on along the minus strand of CAJUYH010003134.1, from coordinate 31,593 downwards.
GGTTAATTTCCTATTGTTAGTAATTTTTGATATCATATTCACTATTATAAATTAATATCCAAGCAAAATATGAAATATGCGTGTACTCTATTGCAAGTAATGGATTAAGGCACCAGTTAACTAATGAAGCATTATGAAGGAGACATTCCATAAGGAAGGAAGTGCTGAACTGTACCCCGAGGAAGAGCTTACAAAGTCTAAGACAGAAGCAATTTCTAGAGGAAACAAAATACAATATTTTTAGTATGAATGTTACAAATATAGATACACTTTCCTTAAAATAAAAGATTAATATTGTACTTCTGATGCTACATTTAAAAAGAAACATAATAAGAACATTTAAAATAATGAAATTTAATGGTGAATAAAGCAAAAAAAGAGGACTCTTAATAAAAAAAGGGCACATTCGACTCTCTCTGAATGGAGCTCTATTAAAACTTCTGGCAATAGCAAAGGAAAAAAATGAATAATCCGAACACAATTACGCGAACTCCGAGTGGATCAAATCACATGCCTGGCGAAACGCATTATGAAGGCAAGTGCGCATTATTTCATAAGAGCAGTCGCTTGTTTATTCAAAACAATACGGCCTTTCATGCCGGCACCGACCACTTGACTGTTTTTATTATTATTGAAAGTTATTAAAAGGCTGGAATAGACGGAGCGGAGGCAACCACAAATTTTAATTGGGAAAAATATCGCATCTTAATCATGGTTTCCTCTCTTTTTATGTTTCACTCAAGAATACTAGAATGAAAAAAAGTCAATGCTCGGACCTTCGTTAGACTATTGTACAGGTTGTATTATATTGTACAAACCGAGATGATAAGAGGAATGAATTTTTGTTAATAGAAATGATGTACTCGAAGAATAAAGCAGCACATGACAATAAATTGAAAAAGATGATATTAATAATCCCAAATTTTTTATTCATCACCTCTACTTTACTGGCCAATTATATTTTGCTTCTGATAAAAAATCCTTCGAGCTTCCATTGCCCAAGGTACCGCAGATCTTTTTCTTAGGCCCATACCACTTTATAGCTAAATAAAATAAATCTGAGCAAGTGGATTAGGTAGTAAGGCTTCCTCTTTGCACTCTGGAGGCAGATGTACAGTTCCTGAGGGTTTTTTAAAAGCAAATGCAATACTTTAGCCGTTAGACACCTGACGACACATCAAACATTTCTGAGGAGCCTTGAAAACTTTAGCTCTCGATCCTGTCGATGGGGAAAAATGAAACTCTATTTTTCCTCTTCCAATTTTACTAGCCTAGCATTTTTTGGAGGTTTCTCCTTTTTTCTTGCGCCTTTTAGATAGCAGTACTAGGAGTCAGCACTAGACAAAATGGATCTTCAAGAAATAATATAATTCAAGAAAAACAAAACGTAATTAACAAACAAATTTGAAATTTGAATCTTTAAAGACTTATGGCTCTTGGTTGTGGTATTAGCATTGAATTTTACTACCTCTACAACCATCTAGGTCGCTTTCCAGAAAACTTTTCATCAGGTAATTATTACAATGGAAGATTGAAATCCTGAGGGTTGGGACAGTCTCATTATGGCCAGCTACTATTGGTGTCTTCAGCGAAGATGTCAAATTCACCCCTATGCTTAATTGTATGTCTCTTTTCACCTTATTTTATGCAAATGTTATATTTGTCAGCGTAGAATTATACAGGGTGTCCCACGAGGTTTTGGACAGGATATATCTCGAAAACTATTTGAACTACGATATTGAAATTTGGTAGTTATAAACCGTGGATAGTATTACACATTTTAAGGGGCATCTACCAAATTCGAACTTGTACAATTATGCTTTGTATATTTTTTTTGTTTCCCTACGTCCTCACGTTTAAGTTCATATAACGAAAATTTTATTAGAAATATGAAAGCTCCGCAACATGTAGGTAGCCAAGCGGTCCAAGCGGATTTTGGTTCACGTACTACTCTATAAGCTTCGTCAGTACTGAACTGGGAGACCGCCGAGACCGGCGAGCGTTGTATCAACAATGGAACGGCACGCGACTACCGAAGCAGAGAGACAATGTCAGTCATAGAAGGATAGAAAAGCGAGAGATGGATTTTTATCCGAAATTTTAGTGGTAGCAACCGAATTTCAATAAGGAATTGTACGGTCATAAGTAATTTGAGGATTCTGAGATTTGTTTATAGTATTCATAAAGCTTCAAATTAGACTTCTTATAAATTAGATTATCCTGCTTTTTACCAGTCAAGTATCAGTAATAAGAAAGAGTCTAAAAAAATCCTCAGGCTCCATATTTATTTTCAAAAGAATAAAATGGGTTTATTAAGATTAACAAGGAGACTTCGATTCTGAAGTCGATAGAGCAGAAGTGACAGATTTTCCAGAAGAAGATTTTAAATTCCGAACAGCTGGCTCAGTCCATTCATGTACCATTTTGATTTTAAAATTAGAACTCTGATATATTTAACGGTAAATGTTATACAAATGGCTTAGCTTTTTACTTTATATTACATACATATACAGGATGATTCATAAGTAATGGGCCAAATTGTAAATCTACGTTCAGAAGGCCAAAATAATAATATTTTCATTAACAATAACGGGTCTGTTAGGTTATTAACTGGCGTACAATAAATGTGTTTTATTACGTAATTTTTGTAAAGTTTCATTTTGATATTATTACCAATTATCAATTACGGTTGGGTAAATGTCAACATTACATGGCATGCTTGTGTCTTAACAGATTAATGCTACGTCGACCACCGTGAAATGTAGTGTAGTGAATTAGTAAAATTCAAATATCTCGAAAATCGTTAATATTTTGAAGATCAAAGAAGTATAGCTTTTTTCTACAGAAATTATGGGGCTATCCAAATTAAATAAGTAAGTTGTAAAATAATGAGCGATAAAAAATTTGTAGCTGATTTCATCTAATTCATATGGCGCATGTGGCGACATCTACGAGTTAACTCAAATCCTCTCACACATTCTTGTTTACCCTTACAAAAACTAGTTCATACCCAATTTTCAAGTCATTATGTAGAAAAGTAGCTGATCTATTAACAAAAATCTATTTTATTTCATTGATTAGATATTGTAGATGCATCCAAAATTACGATTAAAATATATGCCTTAGAAATGTTAAGATTCACAGGATGTTGCATGTAAAAATGTAATACCATTTAATTTGTGTATGTAAAATACTTGTTTTTGACTATTATCATAAAATATTTACGATTTTCCATTAACTAATGCCCTAAGTGTACTACATCGTTTGAAAGTTTATTAATTGTACTAACAAATTGTAAAAAGACTTATAGGGTGATTCATTTAATAATTTTGAGATATTGCTTGATTTGCGTTTTGTTTCACCCTGTATTAAAGAGGCTACAGATAAAAAAAGGAGTTAATACCGAGTACAGCCAATGATGTGTGTATGACATTTGAATACAAAGACCTGTTGATTTATTTTAATTTACTGTTTTGCAGAGTGTTAAAGAGGAGGTCTTTTTTGCTAATAATTGGCCATATCTTTGTTAAACACCCTTATAATATATTAGAGTGCTATATTTTTGTAACGCTCTCGGTGAGATCTTTTCGATTCTAGAACAAAATATAGTACGTTCCATTTAAAAAAATGTAAGTTTGTGCTGCTACGTGGTTTTGGAACACCCTGTAGAATCGAAAGTATTTTCAAATTGTGCCCTCAGTAACTGTATGGCGGAAGATTGCCCCGCCCTGTATATTTTTGTCAAATGCTATTGTTGTCCAAAATCGAAAAGACACCACATCTAAAACACTTGAATGCTATCTTTTTTTACCTTTTTTTTGATGCTATTTCAAGCTACGTTTTCAACTAAACATGTTTATGCACTGCGATTTGTCCGTCAGCGGGTTTTTAGTCTTTTTCAACGATTTTTCAAGAGTTTTACCCTTTCACAGACATAACATCCTTTTTCAGTAGCGTATTTTTTCCTATCACTCACCAGCCGGTTTTAATAAAACTAAAGACATATGTTGATAGTGGTTTAAAAAAAGAAAATAAAAACACTGTTTGAAAACGTAGACGTGCGAAAGGTGAGAATGGTTTGTTATTTAAAAAAGAAAAAAAGCAACAGAAACCGGATGTTGAGTAATCTTTCAAATTTATTACGAGACACGCAGCAATGCTTTGGGGTAGACAACATGAGAAGTAACTGATTAAGGATTTGTTTCATTATTAAAATTATTACATTTCATTTTATCTTTCCTATACCACAACTTGAAACATTTCAAACTAGTCAAACCCGTGTTTGAATCTATTTTTTTTTTATGAAAGAAATTTTGATTAGTAATTACAATTTCACCCGTTACGCCTCGCTCTCGATTTCATTACGTTCAAATACAAGGGTAGACGACTGCATTGAAACTCGCAAAGACTTTGAGAAGAGTATAAGCTCGATCTGCACAAGAAGTAATTGAACATAACCTCGTTATCATTAGCTGATTTTCAAACTGACTCTTATCAAAGGATCATGCCCGTCCCCATCCTGTTTCTGTGTAATTAAGTAATGGAAATCAAAGTTCTACCTGCTGATGGAGCTTTATTTGTTCAGGATTACAACTAACTAGGCGTCGCGATAAACTGTTCCTACCCAGCTGTAATTTTTGGTATTTATCTTATTTAAAGTTTGTTGAATAGGCACTCAAAATTTTATTTGGACCAAAATGATTATTGTGAATAATATTTCTGGCGGAGTGCTTGAGCCGTACAGTTGACTCACGAATCCTGTTTTACTGAACCGGAGTGCTCAAGCTGTTTCTTTGTTATTGATCTACATACAGTGTGGAAACCACTTATGGAATAAAATTCTTTGTCGTTATTTTAGAAAATTATAAAAAATGCCGAGACACCTCAACTTTTGAATTGAGTTGTGCGTTATGTAAACATAAATTTAAATGTACAGGGTGATTCACGCAAGTATGCCACAGTCGGTGTTTTTTTAATGAAACACTCTGTATGTTTTTGAAATCCTCTTAATGAACCGATTCCAGCAAACTAAATAATGTATGGTCAATTATGAATTATACAGGGTGAAATTTTAAAATTAATAATTTATTGCACTTGAAATATTGGTACCTACTTTTTTAAATTAGCCAAATATGGATTTATCAAAAATCTAAACTAAGTAATTATTAGACGTATTTGTATATTAAACAAAACCTACTACGCCCATGAATTTTATCATAAATACCTAAAAATTGCCTAAAAACGCCAATAATTAGACAAAATCGGTAAATGATGTGGAATGTTTTAAACCGGTAAATAATGTGGATTGTTTTCTATTCTGTCAGTTGTTGATGTGTTGACTGTTTATACTGAAAAAATAAAATCATTGTCAAACACTCTTTCCTTGTCGAAATAAAAATGAAATATTTAACTGAGACTCACCGAATTGAGATTTTAATGATGATCGGGTACAGGGATAACTGCAGAAGTCAAGTTGAAGTGGCAAACTTATTTAATCACAGGTATCCCGAATTGCCTAATATTTCACAAAGTACTGTGTCTAAGATTCATGCACAATTCAGAGAACTTGGACATGTCAAACCATTAAAAAGAAAACTACGAAGAGAATCCAACTTCAAGTACACGTCAAATTGCTCGTGAAAATAATGTTAGTCATACAACTGCTCTAAGATGTCTTCATAAAGAAAAACTTCATCCCTACAAATTAACTTTTGTGCAGGAGTTAACAGGAGACGATCCAGATCGTAGAATGGATTTCCGCGAAAGATTGATGAATAAGCTGAACAGAAATGAGATAGCTCTTGGTACCATTCTTTTTTCTGACGAATCAACATTCACATTGGATGAAGAGGTGAGCCGATAGGACTGTAGATACTGGTCAGCAGAGAATCCTAATTGGATGCGTGAGACACATACTCAGTACCCTTAAAAGGTGAACGTATGGGCCGGTATCATAGGCAACCATATTATTGGTCCTATATTTATAGATGGAAATTTGACAGCTGAAAAATATTTAAATATGCTTAGAAATGAAGTTATTCCTGCGTTGGCAAACTTATATCCCAACGCAATAGATCCTAGCTTACCGAATGAAAATGTTTGGTTCCAGCAGGACGGGGCAACACCCCATTATGCTTTAATGGTAAGGACTTATTTAGATGAAATCTTCCCCAATAAATGGATTGGACGAAGAGGTACTATTGAGTGGCCAGCTAGATCGCCAGACCTTACGCCGTTAGATTTTTTTCAGTGGGGTTATCTCAAGAACAAAGTATATGCAACACAACCAACTAGCATTGTAGACCTCAAAGACAGGATAACTACAGAAATACGGAATATTTCACCTCAAACTTTAAACAAAGTTAAGGAGGAGCTCTACAGGAGACTGTGCTATTGCCAACAACTAGGTGGAGAACATTTTGAGCATTTATTTTAATGTATTAAAATCAAATACATCAGGTATTTTATGTATGTGTTTAATAACTGTAAAAATAAAAATTTCACCCTGTATAATTATAATTGACCATTCATTATTTAGTTTGTTGGAATCGGTTCATTAAGAGGATTTCAAAAATGTGCAAATATACAGGGTGTTTCATTAAAAATACTTGCGTGAATCACACTGTACATTTAAATTGATGTTTACGTAACGCACAACTCAATTCAAAAGTTGATGTGCCACGGCATTTTTTATAATTTTCTAAAATAATGACATAAAGAATTTTATTCCTCAAGTGGTTTCCACACTGTATATAATATTATCGATGTAGAAGAAGATAACACAAAAATCTTCGGCTAAATTTCTTAAAACAGTGCCGTAGAATGTTATTATATTTTCCTATTGGTTCTATTGTAGAGCGAACATGATTCTAAGTGACATTCTCACAAAAATAGATTCATATTATTAGAAAAAAAAACATTAAGTGCTGACAAGCGAATGTCCATTAAGAATTTTCTCATCGCGCGTAGATACGTGCGTTAAAATTTTTTTTAATGTTAATCCACCGTTGTGGATCTCGTAAAAATGATTTTTAATAAGAACAGCTGTTATGGAGATATTTCAAAATTCTAATGCAATACCTATATTAATTTTAGAATAAACCAAACGTATATACGTTGAACGTCAGTAGAGCTTTTATTTTTGATAATAACACTCTATATATACCCTAGCCATCTATTAAAATACTACAAGATTCTATTTAAATGTAAAGAATCTCGCTTGCCTTGCCAATCAGTGACGTTCTTTTCTTGTTTACACTACCCGTTGTTTTAATATCTATTTACTATTAACTTATTACAATGTATTTCAATATTTTCCGAATCTTTGTAAGAACAATACTTCATCATTAAATTACCAATGGATGGCGCTGTATTAATTAAATCACCCAATGTATATTTTTGTTATTATCGCAGATAACTGTAAAACCTGCAGCTACCATATTTGCGTAAAATTCTAACGCGTTTGTCAGACTTTGTTAGAGTCAAACATTTGTAGCTATCAAACATTCGTTAGTTTGTCAGAGCTATATTACACGTAACTCCAGTAAAATTTGCATTGTTATTGTATCTAGAAATACATTTAGGAAAATAATAAATTTTTTCCACATAAATGGACAAGATACACTAAATTTAACATTTACAACACAATAATAAGACCTGTGATAATGTATGGAGCAGAAACGATAACAATGAAAAAAGTGATGAAGAGGAGTTGAGGATATTAGAACGAAAAATAATAAGAACAATTCTAGGGCCAATAAAAACCGACGACAATGAATACAGGCAACGTATGAATCATGAAATACTGAGAGAAATGAACGGGGAAGATATAGTAAACAGAATAAAGAGACAAAGAATAAAATGGCTTGGACATGTATGGTGAGAAGGTGAGCGAGCAGTCGCTTGCTCAATGCTACAGTGGGGACCAGGTGGTAGGAGAAGGCAAGGAAGACCCAGATCTAAGTGGCTGAAGGAGGTGGAGGAGGATTCGAGAAGGATAGGAATCGTCAGATGGAAAGAAAAAACTATGGAAAAAAATAAGCGAGAAAATAATGAAATGAAGGGGATTGATCCACCCCAGAAAGCGGATCTAGAAAGCATTTATGCGGCGCAACCCCACAAGGGGTGTCTAGCCATTTTATATATAATGGATAAAATCATATATTTGAACGTAGTTTTCAATTCTGATCAACTTTTATTCATAACATTTTTCGATATTGTCAAATTTAAAGGTACTTTATTTAAGAACATGCAGAACTATTTATGAAGAATACGTTTTTTTCCTGAAACTGATAATAAAAAAGTGCGAAGTGCGAACTCAAGTGGACAGAAAACTTTTTCGAAAAGTATGAAAGTTTGCCAGTGCCCGAGTACGGATCTGTAGAATAACTCAAAGATCGGTGACAATACGTCAATCTCACTGACGGATATTTGTAGTTTTTAGTAAGACCGATAATAGTGTTACATATTTTGACACAGAAAATGTACTTAACTGTCAACATTCCAAATATAATTTAATGCTTAGGTAGGTATATTCTGTTTCTACTTTATTTTTTTTAATGACAGATGATTTAAGATGTGCCGAAAGGAAGTTGTATAGAGAAAAGTATTTTTGAAAATTTTGCCGGTTACATCGGTATAATTAGAACGAGTCATACAAATAATAAAAGCATTCCTTTATGTCCTAATACCAACGTAAAGATATTGGTAGGCAAGTACTTAAAAGTGTAAAACTAAAGCTTCTTAATATGTCAAATTTTTATGTCAAACATAAACAGATTCAAAAAACATTTATAAGGGATAAAGGAATATGGATCAAATGATTATCCTTCACATAGATACATGAAAGATCAATGAATGTTTCATATGAATCCAACATAACCTCACTTATCATTGGAAAATTATGCATATTTTTTTTCATTTTTTTTAAATGTCTTGCATAACATCTCTTGTTTATGAGGTAGTCCTTGAGTCCATATGTTCGCATTCTGCGGCGAAATATTTTATGTCACATATCAAAATTAAATATTTTACTTGAAATAAAATTGATGAACTCGCGGAATACATAGTGGTCATTTTGTTAGTTATGTGGGAGGCGTTAACGTCATTTCGGACCGATTTTAAATTATTTATAGAGTCTTAATGTTGTTTTGGGCTCTTTATTTCCAAATATAAACTCTAAAAGGGTTCAATTCTTCAAAGTAATATTCTTTGCGCAATTTTATTACCACCCATCAACGGAGGAAAAGTCTCAAAAAGAAGTAAAGATTTTTTTGTTTTTCAAAACTATACAGGGTGGTCCTTAAGTAAGTGTATATAGAAGTACAGTAAAATCCCACTTCAAAATATTGCGATTCAAACCAACCAGCCTTATTACAATGTTGATATTAAGAGAGATAACACACAAAAAAGTTTTGTGTACATTTATGCCGCATACGTGGCCTATATGGCGCCCTCTACAGAATACCTCGAAATAGGTACAAAGTTATGATTTCTCATATTAAAAAACCCCCAACTTCAAATTCTTGTGCATATACGTCAAAAAGCGTTGAAGAAATTGTCAAAAACAAAAATTAAAATTTCATGTTCAACACCCTGTATGTCTCAAGGACCACCCTGTATATTGCTGTTATTTGTTTCAAGTAGGAAAGACTTAAAAATCCTTTCATATTATTGACCACGTAAGTTGTTAAATACAATTTTTCAGGAAAATTTAAGCATTGTAAGTATACTGGAAAAACAAAATTTCAATTTTCTATCCATTTTAAGTGTGCAGATATTTTTAGTTGAAACAATTTTTGGTACACCCGGTTTTATAACCCAATTTTATTCTCATATCTCGTAAATTTCCCAGTATTTAACTAATAATTGAAAATTTGGTTAGACCTCCTTTGATCTACAACTTCACCAAAGCAAAAAACGATGGTAAACAAATAGAAATAACAAATTGACACTTCTTCTTCGGTTTTCAAATTTCTGGCCTCCACCTAGTGATTACTCTATAATTCGGATCGCCTACTTTCTCAATAATAAAAAAGAAGTAAAACCTAATAAATGTTGAGTATTCAGAAACATATGTAACATCTGCGCATGATCATTTTACCTACTTAAGTAAAGTATAGAATTTTTGATTTAGAAAGACAAATAAATTACAAAATATAAGTTTAAAAGTTATAATACAACAAATGAGAAGCATGCATCTTACCTTTTGAAGATCTAAGGAAGCTTTTTCACTTTTTCTCCATATAAAATTTCCATTGTTCTCCAATCACAGTAATTAATAATGTTCACGTTTTAATTTTCGCATGAAATGTCACTATTATACAGTAAAACCGCACTATACTGTCTTCCGTATCGAATCGAAATGAATTTGTACTTAATTTTTCATTTTAATATTAACTTTTTCAAAATTTTAATCCCGAATGTTCAACACGACGTGCAATTTACCGATATTTCGCCGATAATATCACTGACATACGTCAATCGCTCATTTGTTTTCGATAACAATGCACAGTCACAGTTGATAGGATTTTTTTGTTGAATTTTTTGCTGGTCAAATGAAAACATTCTACCTTATAAATACATTAAAAATTGTCTATTTAGAGATATTTATATACACTGTTGTATTTTAAATAAGGAGTTTTAAATAAAAATATGAAATTTCTACAATTTACGATATAAAAGGAAATAATATGAAAGATAATTAAAGTAGGGAAATAAATTGTTGAATTTATGTAGTTTAGTTGATTCTTTTTAGAATCTATGAAAGTTTCTGAACAAAAGTATCCATGGGCACATTTTAGTGCTATTACTAGTTTTTGAAATACAGGAAGTTAAAGTTAGGAAGCTGTTTTTCAAAATTAATATTTTCCTCGGGAAAAATTTTGTATCATTATTAATTAGCACGACTGTTCATTCATATTTCATACAGGATCACGTCAAAAAGTATATTTTGGTTTTTATTTTTCAAAAAATATTTAAAATGCAATTATTACTGATTCTGATTTTTGCATTGTATTCTAAAATGGGAAAAGCATCTAGCGAGCTGTCAAAATTGAACATTTCAATATTTCATACAGGGTCGAGTCAAAAAGTATATTTTTGTTGTTTGTTGAATATGAATTTTTAATATTTCAAGCCTTATGAATATGTCACCCTAGCCAATTTATGTATGTTCCACTATGATACATTCAAAACACATGTGACCCGACGCGTATATACAGTATGATACAAATGATAAAGGATGATAAATTCTGTCCAAAATGTTTCTCATAGCTCCAATAATGTGTCTCCAATGTTCAATAATTGTCACTAACTGTCAAATAACTGTAAATATAACAAATTTATTTTAAAATGTATTGACGTATTCAAAACATAAATTAATTTGTTATAAATATCATTTCCTTCAAGTAAAGAAGTGAATAAGAAATCTTGCCTTTTCTTCAAGAAATTGTATATACAGGGTGTACCAATCTTACGACAAACTTCAGTAAATGGGTTATTTCAAGAGACATCAAAAAATATTATCAACAAAAATAGTAGATATGTTGAAGGTCCATATTTTGAAATTATATCGAACTATACAGAGTGCTGCATAACTCCGTTACAAACCAAACATATGATTTTTCAAATGGGAACCCCTGTATATTATACCGGTAAATCAACGCTCTGTAGCTTGTTGTACGTTGGAGAAAAAAAATGTATTTTGACAAACAGAGTTTCGTAGCATGATGCAATATCTCCGTATCCTATTAAGTTTCAATTTTATTCTTTCTTATATACAGGGTGAACGGAAACTCGAACCTGTCATTTTCTCTCTTCTTTCAAATGAAACACTCTGTATTTTATAGCAAAAATAGAGTCTTCGATTATGTAATTTTAATTTTTGGTCAGGCCAACTGATTTAAATCGCAATATTTTGAAGTGAAGACTGTACTGTAGTTTTATGTACAATTACTTAATGACCACCCTGTATATGTATTAATATAAAGACTCTTGGATTTATCCCGACACAAACAGTAATAATACAATATCCAAAAGAGAAAAGAAGAATCCAAGAATCCCTTGTAGTCTCTGGGGAATCAAAACTTATTTTGTTGTATTTCCAACCTCAAATGCGGGTTGGCAAAGCAATTGAACATCATAATTGGTAATCAGCGGTGTCGCCAGCGACAGTGACACGTGTCGCAAACAACTCAGCACGTGAACAATACAAACTAATACCCCTTTAAGCGACTTTCGAGGGGTTGGCGGTTATTTGTTATACAGCAATAATAGTGTACTTAATACAGCGGTTTTACAGGATATTACGAATGAAGAGCCGTGTGCCGAGCTGCTCTCGTTGATTTTGTGGGTGAAATTAATAACTTTGGTGATACGACAAGCGTATTAAGAATTTGGATTGCATGTACGAGTAGTTCTTTTTCATTTATTGGTAGTGTCTAATATCCCAGGGGGAAGTTAGCCCAAACTAAACATTGTTCTAGATTCTAGACAATCGAATAGCTCTAACTTCAAATAGTATCACTTCAGCTGATCCTTGATTAGTCAAGTCGGCTAATTTTTAGACTGGACAAGCTATCTGGACACTTTCTCAAGAAGTCTGCAGTGATTACTCCATGATGGTATATACTATAACTAGTGCCATCTTTCCAAAATCTCTAAAAACTATTTTTTCCGCATAATTCTTTGTTGAAAATTCAGAAATTCGCGCAGATAAACTGTTCTACCAAGACAACATAAGTGGTACCACGGATGATAGTCAGAGAGCCCAGGTTTATGTGCTTATGACTATTCCCATTAAATCCATCCATATGCTTAGATCCTCTTCAACATCTTCCCAGCTTTCTACTTTAAGCTAAACATCTTATAAAATTGTTTACCAAACTTTCAATTAATTGAAGATTGATTTGTTAGATCCTTTTTTAATCTGGAATATCCCAAAATTCAAAAGTGTAAGTCCCTAGCAGGTCAATGGTATAAGAAAGAAAATTTCATGGTTTTTTGGTTCTACTTTAGTTCCACAGGATCCTGGAGGTCCAAATACTACTTACTAATAAATCTTTACCTAAACGACATATTTTAATATCAATACCACCCCACTTATACTTAATTATTGATCACTACTTCATCTCTATACTCCAAAACAACAAATGAAACCTTCAAAAACCATCCCGACAAAAAATCCTCTCTCTCTAAATTTCCCTTTCATCTCGTAATTCCTTTTATTTGTTTGTTCCCGTTTTGCTAAATACATTGGTATCTGATGAATTCTCATATAGCACTAAAAAGCGATAATCAGATATTCTGATAATATTGTACAAAGCTACCGAAATAATACGCATTAAAATCACAGACGGATTACGGAGTATAACCTCTTTGAACGCGTTACGCTCGAGAAAACACACAGAGGGCGTTAGAAACAACTGTTAAGGGTTCGCGTCGTGTTACGCTATTGTTTGAATACACTCAATTAGTGAAAAGCATAAGTTTTATGATGAATAACTACCGACCCTTCACTTATATGTGATTCGATTTGTTCAGCGTTTGACTGGCCCAGACATATTTCAAATAAAATTATTGTCTTATATAACAATAAGAAGTGTCCAAGCCATAAAATAGAAATTAAATAATGTATTATTTGTAGGTTAGGTTTTTTAATAACTCTAACCCTATATGAAACTGAAGATCTAGTTCGAGCTTCCTATATTGAATAGTTTTCTTCAACATAAATATCCTTTGTCAATTTTGATATCACTATTTTGATGCTGCAGGCACACTGCACATCATTTGAGGTCTTTCTTGCTCAATAGTTTCCTTTCAATTGACGAAGTATCAACTTTAGTAGCTCATGGAGTACTGGAGCTTTGGACCTTTGAACAAGAACCAGACTTGAAGGTCATAATTTTCGAGCTACGACTGGACCTGATGAAAGACTCGGAGGCTGTATAAGCAGATTGTGTTTATATCTCAGAGAATCATTATTTGTTACAACATAAAAAGATATAGTCAAAAGCGCTCTAATCGTGCGGGTTCAAAAGTCACCAACCATATGTATCAAATCAGAAGACACAGAGGTTACCAAAATATGAGCAAATATACCCGGAGAGAATAATGATGGAAAATATTCATGAGCTCGAAAAAATTTCCGGAAATAATTTGACCTCGTGTGGTATTCGGTAAGAAAATTCCATACCAAATGTGTTTCCAACAACATCAATTTTCGTCTTTATCAAGTTCTTGCAAAACAGGTTTTGTCAACTTGATTATTCAGTTACCATGGCAACTCAGTGAAACTCTAAACTAGACATTATTTCTGTAAAAAATTTGTAGAAACAGCACGACGTAGAAAAATATCTCGCTTCGGTCAAGAAAGTAAAGAAAATATTCGTCAGAATATTAAGCAGTTGACACCAGCGAATACTAGGAAATCGAAGGCAAGTGTATGGAAGCAGTTTATAAACTTTTGCACAAAAAAACGTATGGTTTCGACAGAGCTGATATACCTGTGGAAGAACTGGCGCTCATTCTTGAAGACTATGCCTTCAACATGCGAAAAAAGAACTCCGAAGACTACAAGGAGAGTGTTATCAAAGTTCTATGGAATTCTACAGCTAAGCAGTTGCAGGAATATTTTTTCGAAAGGTATACGCAAATTCAATCCATTCTCTGACATAGAATTTGTCAACGCAAGAGCTGCAAAAAATGCTAAGCGTCGGAAGCTACAAATAGATCCATCCAAGAGAAAGGCAAGTTCATCCGCACTATCAGCAGACGAATTGATAAATATTATTGAGCTTTGGGACGAAAACACTCCGGAAGGATTGCAAAGAAAGTTCTTTCACATTGCTGCTCATGAATTGTCCTGGAGAGGAAATGAAGGAGCGGCAGCAACAATAGAATATTTTGTGGAGGAAATTGACATTCAAGGGAAACCAACAGGACGCATTGAGTATAACCCGGTTTTCTCCAAGACCACTCAAGGTGGTTCAAGAAGAATGGCCGACAGTATGTGGCTTGTACCGAATACAGTCAATGAAGAATTATGCCCAGTAAGACTGTTCAAAAAACTAATAAGCAAGCGCGACCAACTCATCAAAACGATTCGTTTATTTTTAACTCCAAATCCAAACTGGCACCACCCCAATTCCAAAGGTTGGTACAAGAACAGCCCGGTTGGACAAAATACAATATCTTCCTGGTTCAAATCGGCGGCATCAGTGATTGGAATCGATGTCAACAAGGTCAAGATAACAAATCATTCTGCGAGGGCCACTGCTGTTTCAACTCTAGCCAAAACGGGAATTGGAGAACAGCAATTAATTAAAATAACAGGGCATGGTAGCAGTCACTCCATAATAACCATATCTGCAAATTGACTCGGGCCATCATCAGAATATAATTGACGCAATGAGGTCTGCTATTCTGCTATTCACTGATAGCCAGGCATTGCTGAAGGCTATCAGCAATCCTACCACGAAATCTAGACTGGTTAAAAACTGCAAAGAGTCCCTTAATAAGCTGGCAAGAGACAACACAGTGTCTCTAGTATGGGTGCCGGGACATGAAGGGACTGCTGGTAATGAATTGGCGGACCAGCTAGCTAAACAAGGCTCTAAAGGAGACTTTATAGGTCCGGAACCGTTCTGTGGAATCACAAAGGATTACATAAGAGGGGAAATCCGGAACTGGCTAGACAAAGAACACCAAATTAAATGGAGGTTGACAGAAGGTCATCTTCACACAAAAAGTCTACTGAAAAAGGTAAACAAAGAACTCTCAACCAGTTTATTGAAACTGAGCAAGAGACACTTGAAGACAGTAACCGACCTGGTTACTGGACATTGCACTCTAAGGAAACATTTGTACAGAATGGGAATAGTCAGTGAACCTTTCTGTAGGAAGTGCGAACTAAGGGATGAAACACCTATTCATATATTCTGCTCATGTAAGAACTTAGAAGGACTCAGACAGAAGCATTTTGGAAAGGAAACTATACAACCATCAGAACTACTTAAAATCCCCCCAAATAAGCTAGTGGCCTATATAGAGGACACGAAACTTTTGGAGTGGAAGTAGATAACATTGGGAATGGTACAATGACTTAGGTCAAGTGCCCGGGCTGTTGAGTACAACCCAAACGTTTGAATGAATGAATGAATGATGAGGTCTGCTTCAACTTCTGCAAAGACAGCCCAAGAATCTCTAAATCAAGAGCAAGCAACTTCGAATCATCCTGCCATAGTTTACAATAATTGCGTTTTTAATATCATTATAAACGTCAAAAAAATTTCCAGTATAATTCGATGTTGGGTACCCACCAGGAAAAAATTTCCGATAAAATTCATCCGTTGCTATGGTGATCTGACAGAAATACACGTTCTGATTGGTTAAAAATCACAAGTGTGGAATTTTCGAAATAACCTATCAGATAAAGTACCGTTTTTTTTTGCTTGAAGATGCAAAATACCGGAAAAATTCTTCTTATTATTCATATTGTCACTTTGAATTGTCATTATGTCTTTATTGAATCGTATGACCCGCAAGATAAGACTGCATTTGACTATATTTTGTTTATTTGTATTCGCTCAAGTGAAAAGATAAAACAAAATATTTTATAACTGTACATAAAAATACCATTTATTAATATTACATAGTACATAAATTTCACGGAAACAACGTTGTAACAGAGGCCATATGGCTTCGGAGTTTCACAATCGAAATGAAATTCAGGTGTCTCTATCTTTTCTAGGAACCAACACATAGTGTACACCTGTAAATTATTTAATCAACATTATTAATCTCGAGGTTATTAAGAAATACATCGTAAAGAGTTTTGTTAACTTCGAAAATGAGAAAGAAAGAATGTTAGTGAAACGGTAGATATAGAGATGGTATTGAAATATGTTAAAACGGAATTTTAAGCATATTAACTAGAATGTTAGCTGTGTGTAAGTAGTTTGAAGTTAAAAATAGTTTTAATCTACATTTTTTAGTGTTTCAATAGCAAAAACACGATCTCTAGGATAATTGTCCACAACTTCAAATAGTCTAGTCAACAAGTGCCTTTTTGGCCAACTTTTTTCAGCAGTCTCCGAAAATTATGATCGAGGTTTCATTCGATTCGGGATGGCATCTAGATGATTTTTGAAAAAAATGAAGTTCCGCAAACAAAAATTGCAAAAGTTATTAACAATTGACTAAAAAAGGGGGTTTAGTTTTTTGCAAATATCTCAAAAACTAATCAAGATTTTTCAATTAAAAAAAAAAGATTTGAAAAAGGAGGAAATTTCCTAAAAAAAACCCCGACTCCCGGAACTGCAGGACCAATATCTATAATTTAACCCAGAGGGATGAAAATACGGCCAAAAACAGGTGTTCTGGCTTCCGTAAGCCACGTCTACTTTGGACACTTTATTAATAAAAATTATTTTAACATATAAAATATGAAATTTAAGGTATGAAAAAATTCAGGGGCTTACTGGATAGATAAATGAACAATAATCCGCCTGAAATAACATAAAAACGGATCATTAATAATATTTGAAGAAAAAAAATAAAAACCTGAAAAATTAGCATTTTTTTATTTTTCCAACGGGGATCTATTGTGAAGCCTTTCAAGAATTGCTCCAAGAGAGGAAAAAAATCTCAAATTTATAGTTTAACAATTATCACACTTGCAATGTTCATGTTCAAGCAGAAAAAAATTATTAGTTAACAATTGAATAACTAATTGAAAAATTGTGATAAAAATTTTTTTCAGGCGGATTATTGTTCATTTATCTATCCAGTAAGCTCCTGAATTTTTTCATTTCTTAAATTTCATATTTAATATGTTAAAATAATTTTGATTAATAAAGTGTCCAAATTAGGCGTGGCTTACGGAAGCCAGAACACCCGTTTTCAACCCTCTGGGAAAATTATAAATATTGGTCCTACAGTTCCGGGAGTTGGGGTTTTTTTAGGAAATTTCCTCCTCTTTTCAAATCTTTTTCTTAATTTGAAAAATCTTTATTAGTTTTTGAGATATTTGCAAAAAACTAAACCCCCTTTTTTTTAGTTAATTGTTAATAACTTTTGCATTTTTTGTTTGCGGAACTTAATTTTTTTAAAAAATCATCTAGATGCCATCCCGAATCGAATGACACCTCGATCATAATTTTCGGAGACTGCTGAAAAAAGTTGGCCAAAAAGGTACTTGTTGACTAGATTAAAATACGTTCGTACTTGAAAATGTCACTGAAAAAAAACCGACTGCTGAAAATTGTACCGTTCTTTTTATCTCGACTTTTTACTCATCGACCACAAAAGGAATATTAAAAGTAAATTATTCAGACACTCTCTGCTTGACTTGTCTTTTACGTCTTTGTGATGTTAAGGTTTTATAACACATGACATAAAAGACGGAGATCGTTTAAAAATTCAAGTCTTTTCGCATTCACCTTAACACTTCAACTTTGTTTTTAACTTTGCATGATTTAAGACAAATCTTCGCAAAAGCTTCTTGTGGCCACAATAGAAAAGGCTGACAAACGACTGTTTTTTTACTTCCGAAATAAAAATATCGAGTAGGCAACAATAATAGTTATTGTTAGTTTTTGTTTTCATTACTATATAAACCAATTATAAGTTAAATGACAATTAATAAGAAAATTTATTAATTCATTAAAATAAAAATTGATTGTATTAATTTTCAATATGTTAATTTCAAGCTGTACGCTAACAGGTGTTGTTAGTAGCTCTGAGAATACGAAAAACATTACAAATGTTATGTCAATACGACGTTTCGTAATAAAAAAATGCTAATTGGAAAAAAATAGAACATCCTTGCACATTTTTGAAGTGAGACGTATTTTTGGTCCTTTTTCTTTTTTTACTTTGTGTTCTACAAAATTCGTATATTCAAATAAATAAATAACATGTTAAATTTATTATGTCAGTAGTTTACTTACGCCATTCTTTTATTACAAATTATAAAAATATCAATTAGTATTAAGGTTTACCAGGTAGAATACTTTTAATGGTTTTGAGGTTAGAATTTTGACATTATAAACAGAAGTGAAGTTGAAACCCATAAGGTTGTATGACTCTTACAGATTTGGTTCCAGAATAGCAAATTTTACAAATCTGTGAAGGTTCAACTTACAGATCCTATATCTTACAGATTCTGTAGGTAAATTCTCAGAATCCCAACATTAACCCTAATTTTTTTGATATATCTTTATTTTTATCAAACTATACGTAGCAAAAGTAACTTTTCGACTCAACAAAAACTTTTTCTACAACATCCATAGAAAGAAATAATCCAAAAACCGTATATACGCGAATGTGACAAGGAAGAATATAAGCCGTAGGCAGGAGATGCTCCCAAAGGATTTGTCACGTCAGGACGTACAATACACACAACCCATATAATGCAGCTCTTCGGACAGAGAGATGACACATGGGATTATACCCACAACGCCGGACTTTATTTTCTTTATAAATGCTTAGCTAATGCTAGCGTTTTAATGATTTTATCAGAAAGTAGTTGACAGGATGCAATTAAACCATACCAGGATAACAATTTACCAGGATTATAATGAATAATTAAACTAAAAAGGCAATTTTACCGATATTATTACACTAGAAAAAATATAGTTTAGTTTAAATTATATCCTTGACTTTTATTGTCGTGAAAAACTTCTTCATTGTGTATTATTGTTATGTTTATGACGAATCCAAAACAGTCTAGCTACCGAACTATGACCAGGGACGTACTAAGGCTTATCTCAATAGTTATTTATATACAAGAGGAAAAAAAAAACTGAAACCTAATATTTTTCCTGTGTATAATAGGTACACTATTTATTTCTGTGACTTGATTCAAAAATTGCGAACTCAGTGATTCTTTAGTTGTTATTTTGAATAATATAAAGTTAAACAATTTCTGATTCCGAGTTTTCTCTGACTCTTCTCTGACTGTTGTACCGAATAGTTCAAGGAACATGTCATTCATGCAATGCACATTTAATTATTGTACTTTTGATGTGAAGGAAATGTAACTTATGTTCTATAAAATATTCTAAAATCAAATATCTTCCTTTATATATATATGTATATATCCGGGAAAAAAGTAATTTCGTGAAAAGTAATATTTTATTACCTGTCAACAAAGATAAAAGTGGGCTTTAAAATGTTAATGTCATTAAACTGACAGAAAGAAATGTCAACGTATTATAGAATAGTAAAAAGAACCCTTTTTTTAACGCATATACTTAAATGTCATTTTAAAAATCCAATTTTATAGACACTGTCGAAGAACCAACTAAATTCTGTATAAACAAAGTTTTATTTTAGTTTCTTTGATCACTCGACACACCATTATAGTACTTAATTCTTTATAGTTTCTCTTTATTCGTTATGGGTAAAAGGTAAAGTCTGTTTTTCGTCTATCAACTGTTAACCAAACCAACGATTTTATTTGACTCATTCGTGTATACAATGCACTTGTTTTGTTTTGTTTTTGTAACAAGCTACAGATTCACTGGATCAAATTTGATGTTGCAAACAGACGGAGTTTTGACTGCGGTATATATACAATAAAATGTAGAAGTGTTTTGAAATGAAGTGAAATTATTGTGTTCCGTTCAACAGAAGAAGTTCAGGAATCTTTTTACCCACCAAGGTTTTCTCAGTAAATATTGAATATTTACTTGCTTTCATTTTTATTTAAATATATCGTCAGTAAGCGTCTCCGAGGGTTTTTTGACCAGGAGCTTTGGCACGTTTCGGGACGTGCTTCCAGTTAGCATGATACGTTTAGTTGTTGCTTTAACTGGTTATTTATGATACAAGTGCGTGATGTTATACTTTTGCGCATGAGTTGCAAGGGAGGAGCGTCGCGAGTGCCTTTTTTGCAACGAGTGCGCAAAATACCAGTTACCTAGAAGTGAATAACCAAGGGGTACCATCCCCATACAAGGCCGTTATATGACTCTGTATACCCATAGAGGACCTCTGACTACTTATCTGATTGTACAACATCTTCTGAATGTTTTTGTTTCGGTTTCAATTGAAACAGTACGTTGAAGATTACACAAGGTTACGTTCACGACAACTTTTGAGAAGAATTCCATTAACACAAATTCATATTCATGCTCCATTGACTAAATTGGATTGATGAATGGAGGTCCTCAATGTTCACAGATGAAAGCATTGGCTTAAGTATAATTATTTTCGAAAACCTGCTGCTTTTTCACACTAAACTATAGTATTTTCCAAGTCACTCTATCTTTTTCCCCCAAAAAAATGATTTTCCTATCCCATTAATTTTTTTATTTAAAAACTTGTCATTGGTATGTTTTGTAAGTTTCATGTTCGTTAATATTTGACATTCAAGTTAATTGTGTACGGTTATATGACACTTGGTGAAAGAATCCGTAAAGAATTTGATATATTTTTAGTATATTTTCAAAAATAGACAGCCAGCTATATTATGAGTGTGAAACAAGAAAGATGATTTGTACTTCTGGACAATGAATGGGCTCGACACGCCCAGCATGTGACAGTGTACGTATAGACACGTGTGTAAAAGAAAATAAAAAAAATATCAAGCGAAAGCATTGGTGGCGTGACACTGATATTTTCCAAGGAATCGTCGTTTTATTCGTAAGGTTAGTGTGAAATTCATAGTCGACACTTGAGGGTCACTCATACTCAAACTCAACTTACTACTACTACTACTACTAAATGTGCAGGCGAGCCTTGTCCTGGACAACTCAAGCCAAGGTTCCGACACTGATGCCACTGGCGGGCCCATTGTGCCATTCCTGCTACCTAGTCATCCATGAAGCCGAGCCCTTCAATAAAGGCCACAACCTTTTTCAGTGGATGCCTGCTTGTGTCTCCAGGAGCCATGACAGTGACTCCGAAGATTCGCCTGCGTAATACAGCCCAGTGTGGACACTCTAAGAGAACATGAACTGACGTTTCATCAGTCATGCCGCAACCCCTACATAGGGAGCTTTCCTCTACTCCTAGATTGTAGAGGTGCTTCCTCATACAGCAGTGCCCTGTTAGGAGTCCTGCTATCTTCCTTAGCCTACTCCTTGGTAGTTCAGTGGCTGCCCTGGCGTGTCCATCAGTCCATCCCTTCAGTAGAAGTTTGGATTGTCTAGGACCCTGCAGAGCATTCCAATGAGCGAGGTGCTGATTCCTCAGCCACTTCTTCGTCTCCTTGCGTATTCTTTGTTTTGTTAGGCCCAGGGTCGGACCCGGGCCGCAAACTCAACTTAGTTTGAGTTTAGCTCGAGGCGACTTTTCACGTAGCTCATAGGTTAGAAATCTTCAAGGGAGCTGGAATCTGTACTCACATTTCATTCAAGGTACAATCAAACTTCACCTCACTTTTCGCCTGTCAAGTGTCTCTGCATACAATAAGGATGAGTGAAGTATGAGTGACCCTCAAGTGTCGACTATGAATTTCACTCTTAGGATAAAAGCCTCAAGGCTTCCTAAAGAGTCCTTTAATTTTGTTGTAGCACCAATTCTAGTGCACTGAGACCTAAAAGATCTTACTTTTAGTTCCTGAGTCTCAGAGAGTAGTAGCACCTCTAGTCCCATTTCCCGGAAAAATTTTAGGATATTTGTAGGCTTTAACTTGGGTGTATGTCCATCTTCTATCCAATAATCTCCTATAGTTGTTGTGCCCTAGGATTCTACATTGCTAGGCAATTCGCAAGTATGTAGATTAGATGAAGGTTTCTCCTTCTGTTCCACAAAATGTACATTCTTCTTCCTCCACTATTTTGAGTGCAGCAATGCAGGGTTTGTCTCGTTATATTTGCTATTGATATTAAAAATGAATAATTGCATGAAGTTTTTTCGGTATTTTCAGTATACTACGTCCCTGAGCATCGCAGCAATATTGGTTTTGGGAACAAACATCATATAGAGATGTTGTCTGTCAACCGTAAAATTCATAGCGACAAGTTGCCTGATTCTTTTATCCCCGAGGACATTTTCACAAAGTCTTGACGAATAAATGTCTCGGCGATCAAAGAGAGATAAGAGCGTCGGATTATGAAAATTCGTAGGCTCCAGCAAATTAACTACAAATTAGAATTGATGCTTTTTCGGTTGCTTTATGAGATAGAAATAAATCAAAAACTTTTTATGATTCACACAAAATAGTTATTTGTATGCCAAGGACGGAAAGTGCTACTTTGTTGTAAGAGTCTGAAAATTGCGAGGCGAGCAGCAGTCGAGTCCAACAAAGTAGTATTTCAGCCGTGGCGTACACAACATTTTTTAGACGACGCATAAGATCCAAAACTTTTTCAATTATACTAAAGAAAGAAAATAAACTTTCAGATGGCGTCGTCTAAAAAAATATTCCGTTACATTTCATTAGCCATCATTATACAACAATTTAATTACGTTTCAATTGACATGTTCCTGTTCAATCACAATCGAAGTCAATTTAAACTCCCTTAAGTCAACTTCACGCCACACACTTTCCACAACGGGAACGGGTAGGCACTAAAGCGAAGCGTCAAAACCATGAATAGAGCAAAGAGAGCATTGTATTCCGAGTCCCCTGAAATATGAATTATGATTTATGAACCGATATAGAGCCGTGAACCAACCACGGTTCGGGGTAATTAACTTCTATCGCTTAGAGAAGAGGGTAAATTTTCGTTCAGATTAACCATTATTAACCTGATGTTTGGTTGGTTTAAGATGAAATGCGACGACAGGAAAATGGAAGCGGTTTTAACCACCTTTGTTTGAAATTGTTGCCGTTGGGTACGATTCAAGGCGGAAATTATCGATTAAAGACTTGGGGGGGATCTAATGATAATACACCCTTGATTGTGTTTTATATACCGCAGGATCATTAAATAAAAAGGTATTTAATAAGGAGAGATATACAGGGTAGTTTTATTAAAATCCAAATCTCATATAATTTGGAAAATAATTAAAAGTCCTGGCAAAATTTTTGGCACAACAGCAAAACAGCCCTTTACGATATACAACCATTAATCGGCTGTCTCTCCCTCGATTTCTTAACCAGGAGAAAAGCTGCTATCATTAGACGATTGCGGATCAACTATACCAGATATACACATGGTTACTTGATGTCTTCTGAAAACCTTCCCGTCTGCCGTCACTGCAATAGTGCTTTCTTGTATACAGGGTGAACGGAAACTCGAACCTGTCATTTTCTTTCTTATTTCCAATGGAACACCCTGTATTTTATAGCAAAAATAGAATCTTCGATTATGTAACTTTAATTTTTGTCAAGCATTCCCTATACCCAAAGTCTTTTGTATAGTGCTAATGGCTATAGTTGTCGAGGCACTTAAATTCTAATAAAAAAATTAAAAGATAAGGAGGAAGATAAAAAGTTTGATAAAAGCATAGATTCAATTAAAAATAAATCAAATGTTTATTTGAACAGCGTAAAATTTAAATCTATCGAAAATACGAAATGAAAAAAAATCCATTAATGAAAATCAACGTCTGCTCAGATATTTAAAAACATCCGTTTCTCTAGTCAGCAAGAGCAACATTTTGTGAATCACTGTAAGGAAGTGACGAGAAACAATAGAACATTGTGCTCCGGAGATCTGTTTTAAATTATCCAGCGAACACAGGCCATGGAGTAGTTTGTGTTTTTAAACCGATTTGGAGGAGGTGCCGTTTAAGAGAGCAGTCTAAGATAATTTTCACGTTCAAGAATCGGATTAGAATTTGAACGATTCGACAATACGCGTCTAAAAAGTTCTAAACTGCAAGCATATGCTAGCCAGATGTGATTTCAAGCACAAATTTTGCGAAACAATGTTTAATATATTAGTTTATGTAAAAAAAAGAAGGTCTTGGCTAACAGTCAACTATTGTTATTTGAACAATATGACGGGAATTACATGTGGGCGTACGAAAGAGTATTTTTTGCCCATTATTATGATTAATAACTTGGCATTTTGTTTTTGATCGTTGTTTTCAAAGAATAATGATTTTTTCATTTACTTTTATGCTCCATCTAATATCGGTAATAAAATTAACTGCTATAACACCAAACAAAACATTGTACGAGGGAGATAAGACGTTTGACGTTTGACTTTTCAGAGGTTGGCAACACTTTCGCTCTGGTGATCCATGTTTCTGATGTCATCTGTCAAAATTGTACATAAGTCTGACAGATACATTAGTTTTAACTTACTCATTTCAAGAAAAGTGCTTTTGTTGATGAGGAAATGTGGAGAAAAAAGAATTTTTAGTATTAATTAATAGTTATTCACGTAGCTAGTTATGAAAAGAGCGATATTGTTCAACAAGCGTAATATTTGCTAAAACGAGAACTAGCAAATTACGCGAGCTGAACAATGTCGCTCTCTTCATAACTTGTTTACGTACAACATTTTACAATCTTCAATTACAATGGTAATATTAAAGTGGATTCAAATGGTGTTAGAAGTATTGTTACTACAGTCCGCAGAAGCAAACATGAGCCCTGGTGGGCGTGTTCATGTGGCTGTAGTTCGATTATGTTAACAAATTACTAATGTACGTTCGTTAACATTAGCTCCTGATTGGCTGGTTGAGATGACCTTTCTTTAGTTCGCATATTTTCCGGGACTCATGTTTCCTGTCGACTGTATGAAGTATTCACCCAGAAAATTGACTTATCTTAAATAACTGTGTCCTCAATAGTTGTTTCCAATGTTTATAAATCTTGAAATACTATTGAATTAAAATAATGGGGTGATTGTCAGTTTAAATAATGAAATAATTGTCAGTTTTGACAGTACCTGATTAGTAAATCATTCTTTGAAACTTAAACAGTTACGTAAGTTTTTACATAACTACTTTTCATAACTGATATATGAAGGTTATGAAAAATGTGACGTTACCTAACGTCAAGGAGTGACTTAAAGTGTCACATTTGATAGCTGAATTAGATAAACATTATTTTTTACGTGGAAATATTATTCTGAATGTGCTCCGTCCCATGGAATGATAAACACTGTATGAGATTGTCTAAAAAGTATGAGTCTCTATATAAACAACATGAATAATTAAACTTTTATATTTGTTTTTTCTAGTTGATAAATTAAATCCTCATTGTATACGCACGTATTTATATTTGAAAAAAAAATTGTGCGAGCTGAATTAAAATATACTGTCTTCGACTTTGTGCAATTATCAGTGTTATTTTAGGACTAACAGGGGTTGTTCCCTACTCTTTTAAGGGTAGTCAAAAGACAAACAAAACATTTGTAAATATTAAGAGTACAAATAGAACGTGGTCAATGGAAATTTCATATTGATATTCCTTTGTGAGGTCTGCAATTCAAAATTTCAACGAGCATAATTAAGCATTTTTATTTAATTCTTCGTTTGAAGTTTTTGATGGAACATTGTTTACTTTGGGCTACGAAGATTTTTTGTTATTGAATTTTTTTTGGCGATATGCATCATTGAAATTCTTAATTGACAGTTGAAACTTCCCTGTATTAGCACCAAGGTGGTGAAGATTATTTTTATTGACCGAGCACCAAATTATTTAAATAAATAAGGTGCGAGGTTTATAAATGTCTTCGCTACCATGGTGTATATACCATTTTTTTCACAAATAGCCAAATTTAAGACAGAAATTAAAAATAATTCGCAAACGCACCACGAGAAGCGTTTACCCCATCGTCTGACTGACAAGTACTCTGTCAGTTTTCGATATAGTATGTCATTATGTCATCAGTCATTTTTGTTTGAGCGCGAATTTTAAACTAATTGCCTTTTCATTCAAATAATTTTATCTTGATAAGTAATTTCAAGCAGCCGGAGTTGGTAATTTGGTCCCCAAAGATGACGTCACGAAATTTCAAAAGGTAATTTGGTCCCCATGGCTGACAGGTATAAATTCCCTACAAGTAATTTCGTCCCCGCAATCAGGTATATGCTTTCGGTTCTAAGAAGAAATAAAATCAAAACATGAAAATAGTTTAAAGGTCTTAATTTCAACTCTATGGCGTGAACATATAAATAATTTTTACACAAATGAGAATTTCAAAATTTTACACATTTAAATGAAATACATGTTAAAAATTGAGTTCTATCTATTTCAGAGTTTTTGTATTTTTCTATAAGGTTTTCAATAAATTTTTGACGATTTCTAATTTTAGGGTCTCTTACATAATGTTTCAAATGACAACTTTGCAACTTGATATAAGTTTCGATTTGGAATTCATTTAATTTCTCAAGAAATATTATTATATTTGGATGTTCTTTGTAAAATGAATCGTTAAAAGTTCTGTGAAAAGCTTCGCAAGCGTTTGTTGTTCGCGTGAGGATCAGACGAATTTTTGGCCCAAATTGTCGGTGGAAAAAGAGATTCTTCATCAACATAATTCTCGATTAGATAATCAGCGTACTTCTCCAATCTCATGTCATTCGGTCTATTTTCGAATAGTTCGAACGCAACGCAATCACCCACTTCATTAGGATCTAAATAAGTAAGACCAAAAGTCAAGTGCAACCACCGACCAATATCACTGCTCGCATCGTTATATTCCACAACTAGACCGATAGTTTTAATTTTCCGGAACCATGCCTGGGCGAGATGAAATCTGCATCCGATGATTTGGGTGGAAGGCCAAACTTTTCGAACGGCTTTATGTATGGCCATTTCAAAATCACACACTATTTCCTTAAAATCGAAGTTAATATTAATTTTGGAGCACTTATCTTGAACCAAAAGAAACAGTCTTTCGTATGTTTCCGATTTTTTATTTGGTAGAAGGCATACCATTAAAGGTATGTAATGTCCGTGTAAAAAACCGTGAATTGTAAACATTTGTGTGAAATATTTGGCACAATAATCAAATGTGCCGTCGACGTAGATTCGTTGCGTTTTCCCCAGAGCTTCAAGATTTGAAAGACGTAAAAACAATGATATTATGTAACACACAATTAATAAAAAGGAGTTGTTCATCACGCGAAGTTTTTACGTCAATCGAATTCAAAATTTCATGTACATCGTTAATATTTTTCGGAAGCGCTGGTATAAACTTACGTCGACTATTATACATATTCTTCCTAACGTACTCGACGTCCCTGGTTGTTAGTGTGGCTGGTAAATTTTCTTTCAATGCCATACGTATAATTTTTGACGGTTTTTCAGAAATATCGTCAACAGCTTTTCTGTTGCAAACTGCAGAAACTGTTTGCCTATTTAACGTTGAAATGTCCGCAAGATGACAGTGTTCGGATGAAGTTTTAGTCACGAATATTGCACTTGTTACACCTCATGTATAGATACAGGCCTTACATTTTCTGTTGGTACATTTCCAACAAGTTTCTTCTGAAGTTTTCAGTTTTTTGTGGAAATTAAACTTGTAACCGTTAACTACAAGTAAATCATTGCCGTGATTACTTTTAATAATTTTCACCTCCATAATTTGCTTTCTCACAACAATTCACACGTACTCAAACTAAGTAATAATTCAAATGATTGTAAATTATAATAATATAAGGGTTTTATATCCGTCTAAACTACCTGTTATTCCTAAAAATTTCCAAGAAGCAGAAATAATTATATTTTAGTTTGGGGGCGAAATTACCAGCCGGATTATCGAAGTGCCTGGCTACCAAATTACCCATCCCCCAAGCAGCAAATATGTTAAAGACAATCTCCTGGGTATACAAAATTATGTTGCACAAGTTTTTGTTGAACTACTACCTCTTAATTCTCAAAATATTTGAATTTGTTCATTATTAACCTAGGTTATTGATAGAAAAAATTATTAACCACCAATAGAGAAATTTAAATTGTCAATTGGCTCGAAGAAGCAGTAATTGTCAACTTCACAGCTAGTAGTGGAAAAACATGGCTCTTATAATTTCTATTTCCACATGTTATACAAATCCTTAGGAATTTTTGTACTTCGGCACTTTTAATTTTCCCTGTAACTAATAGTAGCAACTTTTTTTTCTTCCAGCTTTTGTCCACCATGGACATTTTCTTCTAAGTAACATTTTATTTACAAAATAAAAACTAAATTTATTCAGTTAAGACTTTTGGAAAAATTCGTCTCGAAAAACCACAAAACGACAAAGCTTTACTTAATTTATTACCATCCTTTTTTAATTATAGCTTTCTATTTTCGTTCGATAACTGAACTGAATTTAGTAATTGTCAAAATAATACCTGAAATCTCGATTTTTAAAATAAAACTGTCAACGCTTTCAACTCAACAGCTTCCTTATGTTTATTCAAAATAATAACAGTCTCGCACATAAAATTTTCGTATCGTAAATACTTGAAATAATAAAAATGTTAATATATAGTCAAATGCAGTCTCTTATCATGCAACTTTTGGTTGTGTACCTATATAAGAACATTATTTTTTGTTAGTGGTTTTTAGACTATCAAGAATTATTATTTAATATTTACGGGTAAGTACACACTGACTAAAACATATACAATATTATAATGAAAGTGAAACCTTTATGAAATTGCTGGCATTAAAATGTCACTTGCTTGAATGGGAAGATATCACCTGCAGTATCTAACTTTCATGCTTACGGATTTCAGGAGTGAAACAACTACTTCAAAATGCCAACAACTTGTATTGTAGTCAGTTGTGGGAGTGGGAGCTCAAACTGAGACCAACTAAGCTTTTTCAAGGTCCCAGCTGTTTTAAAGAACTAAATGAATTAAGTAAGAAGCGTAGAGAAATGTGGTTAGCAGCAATCAATAAAGATGATTAAACAGAATCAAAAATCAAATATCAGGCTGTATGTAGCAGGCATTTTGTTCAGTTTTGTTCAATAACAATATTTATAAAAACTAAGAAAAGTGATATATTCTTAATAAAAAATACTAATCAAATGAACAATATACTAAACACTAATAAAATATACTAAATTGAAGCAAAATATATTAATAAATTCAACTAAAAAGTCTTGAGCACTGTTTATGACTGAATAGACAATACAAAACTAACCTATCTGTCTAAATATTGAGTCACGTGATCTGGATTGCCTAATTCTCCGGTATTTTGCATCCTCAAACAAAAAAAAGTGGCACTTAATCTGATAGATTATTTCGAAAATGAATGAAAAAGTGGAAATTCGTCAACCAGTGTGCAGGAAACTCCAACCATCATTATTTTTTCCTGGTATATTTGTAATCTCACATTTTGGTAACCTCTGGTGGCTCTAATGTAAACTAGTTTCTGCCACATTGTTTTCTAACCACAGCTTTGTAATGTTTGTTTACCATTGATTTTTATTAATTTAGTATTTTTTTCAAACCGTTTTCATCTTCTTCGTTATTGTTATATTTTACTAATTGTTAGTGTTAGGAAATTGTATTTTTAGAGGAAAAGCAACCCCTCAGCTCCTATAATGTCTAATAATGATTTTTCTGTTACCAAAAGAGACACTGAACAGAAAAAAATAGATTTCACGAGAGAAATGAAAATTGGATAGTAGATTCTCAATAACCTACGTGGTTAGAGGAAAAACTTAACCACCTCCTGCT
Source organism: Galerucella tenella (assembly GCA_910591685.1). Classification (NCBI taxonomy): domain Eukaryota; kingdom Metazoa; phylum Arthropoda; class Insecta; order Coleoptera; family Chrysomelidae; genus Galerucella; species Galerucella tenella. The sequence goes on along the minus strand of CAJUYH010003134.1, from coordinate 1,064 downwards.
TTGCAAGAACAACAATTTGCATAATTTCCATGTACCCGTCTGTAATTTTAAGTTCTCCATTCACTCAATGAGGCTCGAATTACAATGCGCTTGTCTGGAGACAGAGAGCACACCCTTTTGTCATTGAAAATGTCCATTCAGTTTTTCTATATAATATTATATGGACTGCATTGAGGACCTCTTAATCTTCCACTACACACAGAGAACTTTCGTTCCCTTCAAAATACCTCATAAATTCCAATAACCTCAATTTTGATTGGGCCATTTGTCTTTGTTTGTGAGAAGACGATTAAAGTATGTTATCACTAGATTTGCTCTAACTCTGTATCAAATTAACACCTTAACAGCAATAATTATTATGTCTACATGAACAATAATAGGAGAAAAGGTAAAAATCATTAGAATCACAGTTTAAACAACGTTCAAAGAGCCTAAACTACGCTTCAAATACTCTAAACACAAGATAAACAAAGTAAACAATGAAATAGATATGGAATAAAAAGTAAGGTTATTAATTAATGTGGTAGAAAGTACTTCATCTGTCCCCGCAGGTAGCGCTGCAAGCTTAATTTGAAATCCCAATAATACACGCTCAGTGACTCTATAAAAAGTTTTGAAAGTCCTAATTTTCGTAGTACCTCACGAACATTCCTTCGAATGTGCATCTTTTTTTCCGCCACCCTACAACCTTAAAAATTTAAACAATCAAAACATCTCATGTTATATTGTTAGAAGAATATCGTGGGAACCCCAGTGTAGTCAGTTTTTCTTGGCATATTGCATGTCTCACAACAATGTAGAACTAATTTCGCCAACGGTCACAAAATGTATCGATATTATGGTTAAAGTTGAAGCTATCAGTACCGAATTGATTACGAAATGTTTATAAACAAAGTTTGTGTTTGTACTTGAAAAATGCGCCGACAGAGCTACTATTGATTCGACTTGTTTATAGATACGTAAACTGCTTATTCAAAATGTGGCTCTTGAAAATTATTTATGTGAGAACGGAAATAAAAAAAAGAGAAAGAACTGTTGTTGTTAACATTCAGACAGATTTATTT